>JBBBDQ010009124.1:0-16371 GCA_037127315.1 Ascarosepion bandense
ATCACCAGACCCCCCTTGACACGGACGGAGGCAACAGACTCCTTTGTCGACCATGTGTTTGCGTCCTCTCCAAAGACAGGAGAATAGCAAACGCTCGAGCGCCTTCTCATGATCGTCACAAAGGGGAAGTACTGACAGCCGGTAAAGGATCATGGGAAAGAGGTATGTGTTACACACCTCCGCCAAGCCCTTCACGGAGAGACCCCGTCGACGCCAAATCTTGACCGACGCGCCGACCTTTGCCAGTACTTCTTGACCAGTTTTTCTCCAGCTGTAAGTCCGGACCGAACCAAACTCCGAGGAGCTTGACCGGCCCGTCCGTCCAGCTGAAGGGCCCCGGGAGGGAAACTCCTTCCAGGCACCTAACCGCAAGCCGGATGACTTGTCGCAGTTAATTCTGGCCCCGTCACCTTCTCGTACCGTACAAGCGCCTGGTGTACCGCCTCTATGTCCCTGCGGGAGGACACAAAGGTCGTTACGTCATCGGCGTACGCAGAAACCCTGGCTCGAGCTCCGCCAGGGACTTCAATTCCACGCAGGACCGGACTGCCAGTCTCGTCCCTTAGCCGGCGAAGGAGGGGCTCCAACGCCAAGACATAAAGGAGAGAAGACAGTGGACAACCCTGTCGGACCGACCTAGACAGCGCGAAAGCGCCCGACAGCTTCCCGTTCACCTGTACCACAGCCTGGGGGGGAGCGATACAGAAGGCTAATCCAGCGGCTGAAGTCGGGTTTGAATCCGGCGGCCTGCAGGACAGCAGCCAGGTAGCCATGGTCAATCCTATCAAATGCCTTGGACTGATCTAAATTGATCAGCGCGGCCTCATCGTCGTCTTCTACACCCTCTATGATCGTGCGAATCAAGTGCAGGTTGCTCTGAATTGTTCTCCTTCACAGAACAAGTCTGATCCGGTTCCAACAGAGACTCGGCAACTAGCTGCAAGCGATTCGTCAGGATCTTGGCCAAAATCTTTAACTCTGTGTTTAGCAGAGTTATGGGCCTGTAATCATCTAGTTCCCTCCCAACCTTCTTGCCTTTTCTTAACAGCGTGATCACGCCCCTGGTGATCCGACCGGGGATGGACCCCTGCCGAAACCAGTGGTTGAACACGACAGCCAAGAGCGGGACAAAAAGGTGCGACATCCTCAAGTACAATTCATAGGGCAAACCATCCAAACCTGGCGACTTGCCACTGCCGACCTTCTTCAAAGCCACGTAGATTTCGTCCTCCGTAATCTCCCCTTCGCAGCTAGCCGCTTCAGCCGGCAAAAGCCAGGGGAAAGTCAGCCAAATAGCTGCGAAAGTCCTCGTCACGGAGACCAGGCTCCTTGGTAAATCGGTGTTCGAAATGCTGCCGGAACGCCTCGCACATGTCGTCGGTCGACCTAAGGAGATGTCCCTCCGGGTCGCGTACCTCTCGAATGTACCGGTCGCCGGCTCGGCGAATTTCTTCCTTGCGCAGTTCCGCGCCCATTTTCACAGCTTCGGAAGACATCTTGCTTAACTTAGCCCTAATTACCTGACCCATGTAGCGCCCGCTAGTCGAACGCTCCAGGGCCTCCCTGGCTAAGGCTATCTCTAGGGAATCCCCACCAGCCTCCGCCCGGGCGAAATTAGCTCTAAGTGTCTTTGCCTCCGCAGCCTTATCTAGGTTGAGCCGCTGGCTATATTTGGTGGCGAAAGACCTAATGGAGTCCTTAAGACTAACCCACCACTTACTCCCAATGACTCGCCCAATTAACGCCCGCTGAACTAGTTTTGTCAGCTGGTCACGAAAGTCCCGCCTGTCCAGTAAGGACTGATTGAACTTCCAATAACCAGCCAACCTAGGCCTAAAATCTAACACCACACGGGCACAAACGAGTTTGTGGTCCGTGTAGCCTAACCAGTGGAACGTTGGACATTCTAAGAAGTCTATGTCGGCTTCTCTCACTAACATCCTATCCAGGTACGCAGATACCCGGGTAGAAGGCCAACTACGCGTCCACGTCCACATGCTCCCTTCCGGATGATCGACCCGGTATCTGTCGACGAGACCAAAATCGCCGACCAGATTGACCAGGCTACGATCACCACTCCACCCGCTAGCGCCCCTCCCTCTATCCCATTTGGGGGTTAGGATGGCATTCCAGTCCCCAACTAAGATTAGCCGTGTTGAATGCACCATGAAGGGCTCCAACAGCCGAAAGAAAGAGACACGCTCACCTTGAACATTGGGCGCATAAACCGCAATCAGCCGGAACGACTTGCTTTTCACTGCAATATCGGCCACGATCAGCCGGCCCTCGGCACCGACATGGACAAGGTCAACCCTCGCGTCCAGGGTACGCTTAACCAGCAAAGAAACACCTCTGGCCCGCCGGCTCCCATATGCTGAATAAACGACAAAGTCGTCATCCAGCACACACGAGTCGACTTCGCAAACAAAGTGAGTCTCTTGGATCGCGGCCACATCCACGCCGTACGACAAGAGGTCACGAAGCAGGCGAGCCGCCTTGCCCCGATCCCTCAGGCCATACGCATTCAAACTGGCTATCTTGATAGACATTTCTTAGGCCTGAAAAAAGAGAAACAGAAAAAACATGCAACAACGGCTCTAATCACATACGGGGAAAAAATCTCTGGTGGCTGGGACCCCGATGGACTGTCCTAGGGACCCTGTACCTATATCGGACGTAATTCGTCCGTCTAGGACAATACCGCCGACGTCCGTTGGATAAATTAATTTTACCACCCTATATAAGCAGGGGTGGAGTAATACGGGGAACCTCCCCGAACAATTTTTAGCCATTTTCCTCAATTCAGGTGACTGTTCTTTGACCATGTTAAGTTTTGGATACTGCTTCTGGACCTCTGCGATATGGTCCCAGACCCGCAGGTTCCCCCCGGTATTTCTTACCAGGGTGATGACACCCGGGGCCTGGGCAAAGTTCCTCGGGTCTTCCGTAGAGAGACCCTTCACAGAGGTCAATTTTAAAAGAGGCTTCAGTAGCCTTTTCGTCGCTGCGAAGACCACTCCTCTGAAATGTTGTCCTGTACTTTCATCAGGGCGTCTCCGCGAGGGAGGGCATTTTTTTTCTTAGCCCTAGAGGGAGTGGGAGTAGGAGAAGGGGAGGGAGTGGGAGTTGATGCGCTAGATTTAGCCAGGGGGTCAGTTTAAAAACTGGGGACTGGGAAGCTTTAAGCGGGGAAGCGGGAAGGCTTCTTGCCTTGTCCGCATAAGTCTTTCTCACGGGGGACACCGGTAGAGACGAGCATTTCTCTTTGTGCACTTTTCTCTCTCTGCTCCTGCTTCTCCGCTGAGACTTTGGGCTGTCGCGTTCTTCCTCCGCTTCCTCGTCTCTCCCACGTTTGAGAGACGCTGCCCTTTCCACCTCCATCTCCATACTAGGCGAGGGGCTCTTTTCCTTTGGGAACCCCTTTCCGGTTGGACTGGAGACCTCTTCACCGGGGTCTCCTTCACCGGGGTCTCTTTCCTCTTAGCCGGCGTTTTGGCAGGTGGCGGCACCTTCGCCGGGGATGGTGTTTTATTCTTCTTCCTGCCTACCACCTGCCACTCGCCGTCCTTGTTGGCAGCTGGAGCCGGTGCTGGTGATGCCGTCTTAGGTTTTCCTTGCTCCTGCTGTAGCTGCTTGGCTGGTTGGGCCTTTGGGGCAGGATTCTTGGTGGGGCAGGTCTTTGCTACATGTTCCGCCGCCCCGCAGACCCAACAGCACGGCTTCCTGCCCTCCACAATAATAAATATCACGCGACCCCTGCAGGTGAGGATGTTAGGAATTTTTTCGATATTTTCCTTCGAAATGGTCAACTGCAGGGTCATGTCGCCTGTTAAAATTCCGGCCTTGGACCGCAGCGAGGAAACACAGGCCACCTTTCCATAATTGGCGAAAAAGGCACCTATGTGGTCCTCTGCAATGTCCATGGGGACGCCATGCAGGGTAACCTTTATCTTCCTGGTCCCCATATATTCAGTGTGGAGTTGTAGCGTTTTAGTCTCCAGGACAACTCCAATTAATCTTTTGGCTTCCTCTGCTGAAGCCAGCAGGACGTCCCACATGGCATTGCTCTTCCTCGCCACGGCCCTAGCATTCAACTTCAGAGTTGCAATTGCCTCCTCAAATGCGTCTCTAGTTATTCCTACCATCTTATGAGACTTGATGTCTTTAGTTATCAGCGTAATAATACGCACTTCTATTCTAGCTAGTTCTTCCGGAACAGAGACCAGCTCAGTTCCTTTAATGTACTGAGCGTACTTGACCTTCATTTCGTCATAGAACTCTTCTCCCTTCATTATCATCTTTCCCCCTGTCCATCCAGAGGTCGAGGGTTTAGGTGATCCCGGTCCTGATAGCACAGTTACTGATGCTGGTAAACCAGCTGCTGGAACTGAAGGGGGATTAATCCGCGGCGGTAATGCCCAATCCCCTCCTTTCCTCCCACCGAGGCCGTGGTGGGAGGAACTACTTCCCCAGGCCCTTCCGAGGCCATGCCTCCCAAGAGGCCGAACCACGGACGCTTGTCTTCCGGCGTTTCGCGTTTTACCGCTACTTTTGCGCGGGCCTGAGCAATAAACTTAGGCTGGAACACAATTGTCCAGGAAACAAAGCAATAGTAAGTATCACTCAGGAACAGATACTACACTTTGATCCTCTGCCATTTACCACACAACACAAGATTGGGAGGAAATGACTAGTTTTATTTATCTTATATTACAAAGATTATGGCACAAGGCCGAAAAATGGGAGGGGGAACAAAACTTGGGGTGGTCTTCAGTACTCTATCTTATACCTAGCTAATCGGATTCACGACCCATACATACGTTACAATTTTCTCAATCACCATAAGAATTTGTCCATCAACACTCATACATATCGTACACCAAAATGCCGCAAAAACCATACCAGGGACCTACAAAACGCCCCAAATGTACATAAAATTTTGTGACTATTTACAAATATAATACAAAAATAACTTTAAAAATTTATACATGAAATGACATGATGGGAAGGGGTATGAAGAAACAGAAAATCCCCAAAATAAAAACAATTTCAAATGAACATCATATACAGAGTGTTAGTAAGACCCAAACACACCCTCATAATTAAAGAGGCCACTGTATTCTGCCTTAAAAGACAAAATCAAGTAGCTCTCTTTCTAAGGGGATGGGAGAAGTAAGGTACAAAATAAATTGGACTGGAGAATATATAAGGCTGACCCAGCCGAGAATGAAACGGGACAAAATAACGAAGGACAAAGGGGATCTCGAACTGGATCATAACAAAAGCATTGGAGCCGGGAACAGGCTAGGACAACCCATACACTCACATTAACTAGGTACACAAAAGAATATCTACCTTAACCACGGGAAGGGTTCCAAAGGAATCCCCCCGATGTGATTAGCAGATCTAAAAAAGAAAATCAAGGCTAGCCCCGGTCACACGAACCAGGCTCGCTGCATGTATCCACCTTTCGCAAAAGTCTGTCGGGTGCAGCCGTTTCCGTTCAGTTCTAATCTTCATTTTGAGCTGGTGCTCAAAATATCGGATTAGATCCTGATCCGAAAGACGACCGCCCCGCAAGACTTCCTCCAGTCGCGTCGTCCATATCACCATTCTAGCCGAGGCTAGCAGCGTCAGAAACACCATCCGCTTCACTCCAGAGTACGGGGGCAACACATTGTCCACAGCGTATGCGCGATCAATGAGCACGAGCTCCCGCGGCGCGATACGAGCAGTCAACTCGCCGACACGCGCCCACAACGGGCGAACGCGCGAACAATGGAAGAAGGCGTGCGCAGACGTCTCCTTAATTCCAAGGTTGCAACGTTCACAATCTGGCAAATCCGCCAGGCCCTTCCCATTGCGAAACGCTTGTCATTGAGAGACAAACCATTCCGAGCCAATCGCCAGGTCAGAGAAAACTCAGAGTTGCTGAGCCAGTCCGCACCTGGCGCCCAAGACCAATGAGAGCGGTACTCCACTCTCGACATGCCGAGCTTACTCCACAGCTTATCCTTCACGGCGCCCTCCACTAATCCCCGATAGAAGATTTTCCTAGGCTGTGAAAGGTCACTGGACCGTGGAATGGCCTGTAAAGCCGCCAGACATTCGAGCAGGAATTTCGGTCGCACCCAAGGCCCTGACGGTCAGCCATAGGGTCGGGGGCGTGGATGGTAAGGCAAGGGAACATGTCCCTCACTACCCCCCGCAAGCAACCGATCTTCCTCCAACGCGCGCCTGAGGAATGCCAACCTTGAAGCGAGCACGTGGCTCCTCAAGTGTGGCATCCCCAGACCCCCTTGACACGGACGGAGGCAACAGACTCCTTTGTCGACCATGTGTTTGCGTCCTCTCCAAAGACAGGAGAATAGCAAACGCTCGAGCGCCTTCTCATGATCGTCACAAAGGGGAAGTACTGACAGCCGGTAAAGGATCATGGGAAAGAGGTATGTGTTACACACCTCCGCCAAGCCCTTCACGGAGAGACCCAGTCGACGCCAAATCTTGACCGACGCGCCGACTTTTGCCAGTACTTCTGACCAGTTTTTCTCCAGCTGTAAGTCCGGACCGAACCAAACTCCGAGGAGCTTGACCGGCCCGTCCGTCCAGCTGAAGGGCCCCGGGAGGGAAACTCCCTTCCAGGCACCTAACCGCAAGCCGGATGACTTGTCGCAGTTAATTCTGGCCCCTGTCACCTTCTCGTACCGTACAAGCGCCTGGTGTACCGCCTCTACATCCCTGCGGGAGGACACAAAGGTCGTTACGTCATCGGCGTACGCGGAAACCCTGGCTCGAGCTCCACCAGGGACTTCAATTCCACGCAGGACCGGACTGCCCGTCTCGTCCCTTAGCCGGCGAAGGAGGGGCTCCAACGCCAAGACATAAAGGAGAGAAGACAGTGGACAACCCTGTCGGACCGACCTAGACAGCGCGAAAGCGCGCCCGACAGCTTCCCGTTCACCTGTACCACAGCCCGGGGGGAGCGATACAGAAGGCTAATCCAGCGGCTGAAGTCGGGTTTGAATCCGGCGGCCTGCAGGACAGCAGCCAGGTAGCCATGGTCAATCCTATCAAATGCCTTGGACTGATCTAAATTGATCAGCGCGGCCTCATCGTCGTCTTCTACACCCTCTATGATCGTGCGAATCAAGTGCATGTTGCTCTGAATTGTTCTCCCTTCACAGAACAAGTCTGATCCGGTTCCAACAGAGACTCGGCAACTAGCTGCAAGCGATTCGTCAGGATCTTGGCCTAAAATCTTTAACTCTGTGTTTAGCAGAGTTATGGGCCTGTAATCGTCTAGTTCCCTCCCAACCTTCTTGCCTTTTCTCAACAGCGTGATCACGCCCCTGGTGATCCGACCGGGGATGGACCCCTGCCGAAACCAGTGGTTGAACACGACAGCCAAGAGCGGGACAAAAAGGTGCGACATCCTCAAGTACAATTCATAGGGCAAACCATCCAAACCTGGCGACTTGCCACTGCCGACCTTCTTCAAAGCCACGTAGATTTCGTCCTCCGTAATCTCCCCTTCGCAGCTAGCCGCTTCAGCCGGCAAAAGCCGGGGAAAGTCAGCCAAATAGCTGCGAAAGTCCTCGTCACGGAGACCAGGCTCCTTGGTAAATCGGTGTTCGAAATGCTGCCGGAACGCCTCGCACATGTCGTCGGTCGACCTAAGGAGATGTCCCTCCGGGTCGCGTACCTCTCGAATGTACCGGTCGCCGGCTCGGCGAATTTCTTCCTTGCGCAGTTCCGCGCCCATTTTCACAGCTTCGGAAGACATCTTGCTTAACTTAGCCCTAATTACCTGACCCATGTAGCGCCCGCTAGTCGAACGCTCCAGGGCCTCCCTGGCTAAGGCTATCTCTAGGGAATCCCCACCAGCCTCCGCCCGGGCGAAATTAGCTCTAAGTGTCTTTGCCTCCGCAGCCTTATCTAGGTTGAGCCGCTGGCTATATTTGGTGGCGAAAGACCTAATGGAGTCCTTAAGACTAACCCACCACTTACTCCCAATGACTCGCCCAATTAACGCCCGCTGAACTAGTTTTGTCAGCTGGTCACGAAAGTCCCGCCTGTCCAGTAAGGACTGATTGAACTTCCAATAACCAGCCAACCTAGGCCTAAAATCTAACACCACACGGGCACAAACGAGTTTGTGGTCCGTGTAGCCTAACCAGTGGAACGTTGGACATTCTAAGAAGTCTATGTCGGCTTCTCTCACTAACATCCTATCCAGGTACGCAGATACCCGGGTAGAAGGCCAACTACGCGTCCACGTCCACATGTCTCTTCCGGATGATCGACCCGGTATCTGTCGACGAGACCAAAATCGCCGACCAGATTGACCAGGCTACGATCACCACTCCACCCGCTAGCGCCCCTCCCTCTATCCCATTTGGGGGTTAGGATGGCATTCCAGTCCCCAACTAAGATTAGCCGTGTTGAATGCACCATGAAGGGCTCCAACAGCCGAAAGAAAGAGACACGCTCACCTTGAACATTGGGCGCATAAACCGCAATCAGCCGGAACGACTTGCTTTTCACTGCAATATCGGCCACGATCAGCCGGCCCTCGGCACCGACATGGACAAGGTCAACCCTCGCGTCCAGGGTACGCTTAACCAGCAAAGAAACACCTCTGGCCCGCCGGCTCCCATATGCTGAATAAACGACAAAGTCGCTAGACAGCACACACGAGTCGACTTCGCAAACAAAGTGAGTCTCTTGGATCGCGGCCACATCCACGCCGTACGACAAGAGGTCACGAAGCAGGCGAGCCGCCTTGCCCCGATCCCTCAGGCCATACGCATTCAAACTGGCTATCTTGATAGACATTTCTTAGGCCTGAAAAAAGAGAAACAGAAAAAACATGCAACAACGGCTCTAATCACATACGGGGAAAAAATCTCTGGTGGATGGGACCCCGACGGACTGTCCTAGGGACCCTGTACCTATATCGGACGTAATTCGTCCGTCTAGGACAATACCGCCGACGTCCGTTGGATAAATTAATTTTACCACCCTATATAAGCAGGGTGGAGTAATACGGGGAACCTCCCCGAACAATTTTTAGCCATTTTCCTCAATTCAGGTGACTGTTCTTTAACCATGTTAAGTTTTGGATACTGCTTCTGGACCTCTGCGATGTGGTCCCAGACCCGCAGGTTCCCCCCGGTATTCCTAACCAGGGTGATGACACCTGGGGCCTGGGCAAAGTTCCTCGGGTCTTCCGTAGAGAGACCCTTCACAGAGGTCAATTTTAAAAGAGGCTTCAGTAGCCTTCGTCGCTGCGAAGACCACTCCTCCGAAATGTTGTCCTGTACTTTCATCAGGGCGTCCCCACGAGGGAGGGCATTTTTTTTCTTAGCCCTAGAGGGAGTGGGAGTAGGAGAAGGGGAGGGAGTGGGAGTTGATGCGCTAGATTTAGCCAGGGGGTCAGTTTAAAAACTGGGGACTGGGAAGCTTTAAGCGGGGAAGCGGGAAGGCTTCTTGCCTTGTCCGCATAAGTCCGTCTTACGGGGGACACCGGTAGCGACGAGCATTTCTCCTTGTGCACCTTTCTCTCTGCTCCTGCTTTTCCGCCGCGACTTAGGGCTGTCGTGTTCTTCCTCCGCTTCCTCGTCTCTCCCACGTTTGAGAGACGCTGCCCTTTCCACCTCCATCTCCATACTAGGCGAGGGGCTCTTTTCCTTTTGGGAACCCCTTTCCGGTTGGACTGGAGACCTCTTCACCGGGGTCTCCTTCACCGGGGTCTCCTTCATCTTAGCCGGCGTTTTGGCAGGTGGCGGCACCTTCGCCGGGGATGGTGTCTTATTCTTCTTCCTGCCTACCACCTGCCACTCGCCGTCCTTGTTGGCAGCTGGAGCCGGTGCTGGTGATGCCGTCTTTGCTTTTGCTTGCTCCTGCGGTAGTTGCTTGGCTGGTTGGGCCTTTGGGGCAGGATTCTTGGTGGGGCAGGTCTTTGCCACATGTTCCGCCGCCCCGCAGACCCAACAGCACGGCTTCCTGCCCTCTACAATAATAAATATCACGCGACCCCCTGCAGGTGAGGATGTTAGGAATTTTTTCGATATTTTCCTTCGAAATGGTCAACTGCAGGGTCATGTCGCCTGTTAAAATTCCGGCCTTGGACCGCAGCGAGGAAACACAGGCCACCTTTCCATAATTGGCGAAAAAGGCACCTATGTAGGTCCTCTGCAATGTCCATGGGGACGCCCTGCAGGGTAACCTTGATCTTCCTGGTCCCCATATATTCAGTGTGGAGTTGTAGCGTTTTAGTCTCCAGGACAACTCCAATTAATCTTTTGGCTTCCTCTGCTGAAGCCAGCAGGACGTCCCACATGGCATTGCTCTTCCTCGCCACGGCCCTAGCATTCAACTTCAGAGTTGCAATTGCCTCCTCAAATGCGTCTCTAGTTATTCCTACCATCTTATGAGACTTGATGTCTTTAGTTATCAGCGTAATAATACGCACTTCTATTTTAGCTAGTTCTTCCGGAACAGAGACCAGCTCAGTTCCTTTAATGTACTGAGCGTACTTGACCTTCATTTCGTCATAGAACTCCTCTCCCTTCATTATCATCTTTCCCCCTGTCCATCCAGAGGTCGAGGGTTTAGGTGATCCCGGTCCTGGTAGCACAGTTACTGATGCTGGTAAACCAGCTGCTGGAACTGAAGGGGGATTAATCCGCGGCGGTAATGCCCAATCCTCCTTTCCTCCCACCGAGGCCGTGGTGGGAGGAACTACTTCCCCGAGGCCCTTCCGAGGCCATGCCTCCCAAGAGGCCGAACCACGGACGCTTGTCTTCCGGCGTTTCGCGTTTTACCGCTACTTTTGCGCGGGCCTGAGCAATAAACTTAGGCTGGAACACAATTGTCCAGGAAACAAAGCAATAGTAAGTATCACTCAGGAACAGATACTACACTTTGATCCTCTGCCATTTACCACACAACACAAGATTGGGAGGAAATGACTAGTTTTATTTATCTTATATTACAAAGATTATGGCACAAGGCCGAAAAATGGGAGGGGGAACAAAACTTGGGGTGGTCTTCAGTACTCTATCTTATACCTAGCTAATCGGATTCACGACCCATACATACGTTACAATTTTCTCAATCACCATAAGAATTTGTCCATCAACACTCATACATATCGTACACCAAAATGCCGCAAAAACCATACCAGGGACCTACAAAACGCCCCAAATGTACATAAAAATTTGTGATTATTTACAAATATAATACAAAAATAACTTTAAAAATTTATACATGAAATGACATGATGGGAAGGGGTATGAAGAAACAGAAAATCCCCAAAATAAAAACAATTTCAAATGAACATCATATACAGAGTGTTAGTAAGACCCAAACACACCCTCATAATTAAAGAGGCCACTGTATTCTGCCTTAAAAGACAAAATCAAGTAGCTCTCTTTCTAAGGGGATGGGAGAAGTAAGGTACAAAATAAATTGGACTGGAGAATATATAAGGCTGACCCAGCCGAGAATGAAACGGGACAAAAAAACGAAGGACAAAGGGGATCTCGAACTGGATCATAACAAAAGCATTGGAGCCGGGAACAGGCTAGGACAACCCATACACTCACATTAACTAGGTACACAAAAGAATATCTACCTTAACCACGGGAAGGGTTCCAAAGGAATCCCCCCCGATGTGATTAGCAGATCTAAAAAAGAAAATCAAGGCTAGCCCCGGTCACACGAACCAGGCTCGCTGCATGTATCCACCTTTCGCAAAAGTCTGTCGGGTGCAGCCGTTTCCGTTCAGTTCTAATCTTCATTTTGAGCTGGTGCTCAAAATATCGGATTAGATCCTGATCCGAAAGACGACCGCCCCGCAAGACTTCCTCCAGTCGCGTCGTCCATATCACCATTCTAGCCGAGGCTAGCAGCGTCAGAAACACCATCCGCTTCACTCCAGAGTACGGGGGCAACACATTGTCCACAGCGTATGCGCGATCAATGAGCACGAGCTCCCGCGGCGCGATACGAGCAGTCAACTCGCCGACACGCGCCCACAACGGGCGAACGCGCGAACAATGGAAGAAGGCGTGCGCAGACGTCTCCTTAATTCCAAGGTTGCAACGTTCACAATCTGGCAAATCCGCCAGGCCCATTGCGAAACGCTTGTCATTGAGAGACAAACCATTCCGAGCCAATCGCCAGGTCAGAGAAAACTCAGAGTTGCTGAGCCAGTCCGCACCTGGCGCCCAAGACCAATGAGAGCGGTACTCCACTCTCGACATGCCGAGCTTACTCCACAGCTTATCCTTCACGGCGCCCTCCACTAATCCCCGATAGAAGATTTTCCTAGGCTGTGAAAGGTCACTGGACCGTGGAATGGCCTGTAAAGCCGCCAGACATTCGAGCAGGAATTTCGGTCGCACCCAAGGCCTGACGGTCAGCCATAGGGTCGGGGGCGTGATGGTAAGGCAAGGGAACATGTCCCTCACTACCCCCGCAAGCAACCGATCTTCCTCCAACGCGCGCCTGAGGAATGCCAACCTTGAAGCGAGCACGTGGCTCCTCAAGTGTGGCATCACCAGACCCCCTTGACACGGACGGAGGCAACAGACTCCTTTGTCGACCATGTGTTTGCGTCCTCTCCAAAGACAGGAGAATAGCAAAACGCTCGAGCGCCTTCTCATGATCGTCACAAAGGGAAGTACTGACAGCCGGTAAAGGATCATGGGAAAGAGGTATGTGTTACACACCTCCGCCAAGCCCTTCACGGAGAGACCCCGTCGACGCCAAATCTTGACCGACGCGCCGACCTTTGCCAGTACTTCTGACCAGTTTTTCTCCAGCTGTAAGTCCGGACCGAACCAAACTCCGAGGAGCTTGACCGGCCCGTCCGTCCAGCTGAAGGGCCCCGGAGGGAAACACCCTTCCAGGCACCTAACCGCAAGCCGGATGACTTGTCGCAGTTAATTCTGGCCCCCTGTCACCTTCTCGTACCGTACAAGCGCCTGGTGTACCGCCTCTATGTCCCTGCGGGAGGACACAAAGGTCGTTACGTCATCGGCGTACGCGGAAACCCTGGCTCGAGCTCCACCAGGGACTTCAATTCCACGCAGGACCGGACTGCCAGTCTCGTCCCTTAGCCGGCGAAGGAGGGGCTCCAACGCCAAGACATAAAGGAGAGAAGACAGTGGACAACCCTGTCGGACCGACCTAGACAGCGCGAAAGCGCCCGACAGCTTCCCGTTGACCTGTACCACAGCCCGGGGGGAGCGATACAGAAGGCTAATCCAGCGGCTGAAGTCGGGTTTGAATCCGGCGGCCTGCAGGACAGCAGCCAGGTAGCCATGGTCAATCCTATCAAATGCCTTGGACTGATCTAAATTGATCAGCGCGGCCTCATCGTCGTCTTCTACACCCTCTATGATCGTGCGAATCAAGTGCAGGTTGCTCTGAATTGTTCTCCCCTTCACAGAACAAGTCTGATCCGGTTCCAACAGAGACTCGGCAACTAGCTGCAAGCGATTCGTCAGGATCTTGGCCAAAATCTTTAACTCTGTGTTTAGCAGAGTTATGGGCCTGTAATCGTCTAGTTCCCTCCCAACCTTCTTGCCTTTTCTCAACAGCGTGATCACGCCCCTGGTGATCCGACCGGGGATGGACCCCTGCCGAAACCAGTGGTTGAACACGACAGCCAAGAGCGGGACAAAAAGGTGCGACATCCTCAAGTACAATTCATAGGGCAAACCATCCAAACCTGGCGACTTGCCACTGCCGACCTTCTTCAAAGCCACGTAGATTTCGTCCTCCGTAATCTCCCCTTCGCAGCTAGCCGCTTCAGCCGGCAAAAGCCGGGGAAAGTCAGCCAAATAGCTGCGAAAGTCCTCGTCACGGAGACCAGGCTCCTTGGTAAATCGGTGTTCGAAATGCTGCCGGAACGCCTCGCACATGTCGTCGGTCGACCTAAGGAGATGTCCCTCCGGGTCGCGTACCTCTCGAATGTACCGGTCGCCGGCTCGGCGAATTTCTTCCTTGCGCAGTTCCGCGCCCATTTTCACAGCTTCGGAAGACATCTTGCTTAACTTAGCCCTAATTACCTGACCCATGTAGCGCCCGCTAGTCGAACGCTCCAGGGCCTCCCTGGCTAAGGCTATCTCTAGGGAATCCCCACCAGCCTCCGCCCGGGCGAAATTAGCTCTAAGTGTCTTTGCCTCCGCAGCCTTATCTAGGTTGAGCCGCTGGCTATATTTGGTGGCGAAAGACCTAATGGAGTCCTTAAGACTAACCCACCACTTACTCCCAATGACTCGCCCAATTAACGCCCGCTGAACTAGTTTTGTCAGCTGGTCACGAAAGTCCCGCCTGTCCAGTAAGGACTGATTGAACTTCCAATAACCAGCCAACCTAGGCCTAAAATCTAACACCACACGGGCACAAACGAGTTTGTGGTCCGTGTAGCCTAACCAGTGGAACGTTGGACATTCTAAGAAGTCTATGTCGGCTTCTCTCACTAACATCCTATCCAGGTACGCAGATACCCGGGTAGAAGGCCAACTACGCGTCCACGTCCACATGCTCCTTCCGGATGATCGACCCGGTATCTGTCGACGAGACCAAAATCGCCGACCAGATTGACCAGGCTACGATCACCACTCCACCCGCTAGCGCCCCTCCCTCTATCCCATTTGGGGGTTAGGATGGCATTCCAGTCCCCAACTAAGATTAGCCGTGTTGAATGCACCATGAAGGGCTCCAACAGCCGAAAGAAAGAGACACGCTCACCCTGAACATTGGGCGCATAAACCGCAATCAGCCGGAACGACTTGCTTTTCACTGCAATATCGGCCACGATCAGCCGGCCCTCGGCACCGACATGGACAAGGTCAACCCTCGCGTCCAGGGTACGCTTAACCAGCAAAGAAACACCTCTGGCCCGCCGGCTCCCATATGCTGAATAAACGACAAAGTCGCTAGACAGCACACACGAGTCGACTTCGCAAACAAAGTGAGTCTCTTGGATCGCGGCCACATCCACGCCGTACGACAAGAGGTCACGAAGCAGGCGAGCCGCCTTACCCCGATCCCTCAGGCCATACGCATTCAAACTGGCTATCTTGATAGACATTTCTTAGGCCTGAAAAAGAGAAACAGAAAAAACATGCAACAACGGCTCTAATCACATACGGGGAAGAAATCTCTGGTGGATGGGACCCCTGACGGACTGTCCTAGGGACCCTGTACCTATATCGGACGTAATTCGTCCGTCTAGGACAATACCGCCGACGTCCGTTGGATAAATAAGTTTTACCACCCTATATAAGCAGGGGTGGAGTAATACGGGGAACCTCCCCGAACAATTTTTAGCCATTTTCCTCAATTCAGGTGACTGTTCTTTGACCATGTTAAGTTTTGGATACTGCTTCTGGACCTCTGCGATGTGGTCCCAGACCCGCAGGTTCCCCCCGGTATTCCTAACCAGGGTGATGACACCTGGGGCCTGGGCAAAGTTCCTCGGGTCTTCCGTAGAGAGACCCTTCACAGAGGTCAATTTTAAAAGAGGCTTCAGTAGCCTTCGTCGCTGCGAAGACCACTCCTCCGAAATGTTGTCCTGTACTTTCAACAGGGCGTCCCCACGAGGGAGGGCATTTTTTTTCTTAGCCCTAGAGGGAGTGGGAGTAGGAGAAGGGGAGGGAGTGGGAGTTGATGCGCTAGATTTAGCCGGAGGGGGGTCAGTTTAAAAACTGGGGACTGGGAAGCTTTAAGCGGGGAAGCGGGAAGGCTTCTTGCCTTGTCCGCATAAGTCCGTCTTACGGGGGACACCGGTAGCGACGAGCATTTCTCCTTGTGCACCTTTCCTCTCTCTGCTCCTGCTTTTCCGCCGCGACTTAGGGCTGTCGTGTTCTTCCTCCGCTTCCTCGTCTCTCCCACGTTTGAGAGACGCTGCCCTTTCCACCTCCATCTCCATACTAGGCGAGGGGCTCTTTTCCTTTTGGGAACCCCTTTCCGGTTGGACTGGAGACCTCTTCACCGGGGTCTCCTTCACCGGGGTCTCCTTCACCGGGGTCTCCTTCATCTTAGCCGGCGTTTTGGCAGGTGGCGGCACCTTCTGCCGGGGATGGTGTCTTATTCTTCTTCCTGCCTACCACCTGCCACTCGCCGTCCTTGTTGGCAGCTGGAGCCGGTGCTGGTGAAGCCGTCTTTGTTTTTGCTTGCTCCTGCGGTAGTTGCTTGGCTGATTGGGCCTTTGGGGCAGGATTCTTGGTGGGGCAGGTCTTTGCTACATGTTCCGCCGCCCCGCAGACCCAACAGCACGGCTTCCTCGCCCTCTACAATAATAAATATCACGCGACCCCTGCAGGTGAGGATGTTAGGAATTTTTTCGATATT
>JBBBDQ010009128.1:0-10493 GCA_037127315.1 Ascarosepion bandense
TCTTTTGTCAATAAAAAATTTCCAAATAACCTTGTTTCCCTTGATATTTTCTCTTTTTTAATCTGAAATATGAAAATGTGCTTTATTTTCATCTTATTTAGTCTTTTTTCAATAAATATTGATATTTTCTCTTTTTTAATCTGAAATATGAAAATGTGCTTTATTTTTATCTCATTTTGCCTTTTATCAATGAAAAATTTCAAAATAACCTTGTTTCCCTTGATATTTTCTCTTTTTTAAACTGAAATATGAAAATGTGCTTTATTTTCATATTATTTTGTCTTTTTTCAATAAAAAATTTCAAAGTAACCATCTTTCCCTTGATATTTTCTCTTGTTTAAACTGAAATATGAAAATGTGCTTTATTTTCATCTTATTTTGTCTTTTTTCAATAAAAAATTTCAAAATAACCTTGTTTCCCTTGATATTTTCTCTCTTTTAATCTGAAATATGAAAATGTGCTTTATTTCCAACTTAATTTGTCTTATTTCAATAAAAAATTTCAAAATAACCTTGTTTCCCTTGATATTTTATCTTTTTTAATCTGAAATATGAAAATGTGCTTTATTTTCATCTTATATTGTCTTTTTTCAATAAAAAATATAGAAATAACCTTGTTTTCCTTGATATTTTCTCTTTTTTAATCTGAAATAGGAAAATGTGCTTAATTTTCATCTTATTTTGTCTTTTGTCAATAAAAAATTTCAAAATAACCTTGTTTCGCTTGATATTTTCTCTTTTTTAATCTCAAATATGAAAATGTGCTTCATTTTCATCTTATTTTGTTTTTTTTTCAATAAAACATTTCCAAATAACCTTGTTTCTTTTGATATTTTCTCTTTTTTAATCTGAAATATGAAAATGTGCTTTATTGTTATCTTATTTTGCCTAATATCAATAAAAAATTACAAATTAACCTTGTTTCCCATGATATTTTATCTTTTTTAATCTGAAATATTAAAATGTGCTTTATTTTCATCTTATTTTGGCTTTTTTCAATAAAAAATTGCAAAATAACCTTGTTTCCCTTTATATTATATCTTTTTTAATCTGAAATAGGAAAATGTGCTTTATTTTCATCTTATTTTGTCTTTTGACAATAAAAAATTTCAAAATAACCTTGTTTCCCTTGATATTTTCTCTTTTTTAATCTGAAATATGAAAATGTACTTTTTTTTCATCTTATTTTGTTTTTTTTCAATAAAAAATTTCAAATTAACCTTGTTTCCTTTGATATTTTGTCTTTTTTAATCTGAAATATGAAAATGTGCTTTATTTTCATCTTATTTTGTCTTTTTTCAATAAAACAGTTCAAAATAACCTTGTTTCCCTTGATATTTTGTCTTTTTTAATCTGAAATATGAAAATGTGCTTTATTTTCATGTTATTCTGTCTTTTTTCAATAAAAAATTTCCAAATAACCTTGTTTCCCTTGATATTTTCTCTTTTTTAATCTGAAATATGAAAATGTGCTTTATTTTCATCTTATTTAGTCTTTTTTCAATAAATATTGATATTTTCTCTTTTTTAATCTGAAATATGAAAATGTGCTTTATTTTTATCTCATTTTGCCTTTTATCAATGAAAAATTTCAAAATAACCTTGTTTCCCTTGATATTTTCTCTTTTTTAAACTGAAATATGAAAATGTGCTTTATTTTCATATTATTTTGTCTTTTTTCAATAAAAAATTTCAAAGTAACCATCTTTCCCTTGATATTTTCCCTTGTTTAAACTGAAATATGAAAATGTGCTTTATTTTCATCTTATTTTGTCTTTTTTCAATAAAACAGTTCAAAATAACCTTGTTTCCCTTGATATTTTGTCTTTTTTAATCTGAAATATGAAAATGTGCTTTATTTTCATGTTATTCTGTCTTTTTTCAATAAAAAATTTCCAAATAACCTTGTTTCCCTTGATATTTTCTCTTTTTTTAATCTGAAATATGAAAATGTGCTTTATTTTCATCTTATTCAGTCTTTTTTCAATAAATATTGATATTTTCTCTTTTTTAATCTGAAATATGAAAATGTGCTTTATTTTTATCTCATTTTGCCTTTTATCAATGAAAAATTTCAAAATAACCTTGTTTCCCTTGATATTTTCTCTTTTTTAAACTGAAATATGAAAATGTGCTTTATTTTCATATTATTTTGTCTTTTTTCAATAAAAAATTTCAAAGTAACCATCTTTCCCTTGATATTTTCTCTTGTTTAAACTGAAATATGAAAATGTGCTTTATTTT
Organism: Ascarosepion bandense; assembly: GCA_037127315.1. Taxonomy (NCBI): domain Eukaryota; kingdom Metazoa; phylum Mollusca; class Cephalopoda; order Sepiida; family Sepiidae; genus Ascarosepion; species Ascarosepion bandense. The sequence continues at coordinate 2,245 of JBBBDQ010009128.1, forward strand.
CATCTTATTTTGTCTTTTTTCAATAAAAAATTTCAAAATAACCTTGTTTCCCTTGATATTTTCTCTTTTTTAATCTGAAATAGGAAAATGTGCTTAATTTTCATCTTATTTTGTCTTTTGTCAATAAAAAATTTCAAAATAACCTTGTTTCGCTTGATATTTTCTCTTTTTTAATCTCAAATATGAAAATGTGCTTCATTTTCATCTTATTTTGTTTTTTTTCAATAAAACATTTCCAAATAACCTTGTTTCTTTTGATATTTTCTCTTTTTTAATCTGAAATATGAAAATGTGCTTTATTGTTATCTTATTTTGCCTAATATCAATAAAAAATTACAAATTAACCTTGTTTCCCATGATATTTTATCTTTTTTAATCTGAAATATTAAAATGTGCTTTATTTTCATCTTATTTTGGCTTTTTTCAATAAAAAATTGCAAAATAACCTTGTTTCCCTTTATATTATCTCTTTTTTAATCTGAAATAGGAAAATGTGCTTTATTTTCATCTTATTTTGTCTTTTGACAATAAAAAATTTCAAAATAACCTTGTTTCCCTTGATATTTTCTCTTTTTTAATCTGAAATATGAAAATGTACTTTTTTTTCATCTTATTTTGTTTTTTTTCAATAAAAAATTTCAAATTAACCTTGTTTCCTTTGATATTTTGTCTTTTTTAATCTGAAATATGAAAATGTGCTTTATTTTCATCTTATTTTGTCTTTTTTCAATAAAACAGTTCAAAATAACCTTGTTTCCCTTGATATTTTCTCTTGTTTAAACTGAAATATGGAAATGTGCTTTATTTTCATCTTATTTTGTCTTTTTTCAATAAAACAGTTCAAAATAACCTTGTTTCCCTTGATATTTTGTCTTTTTTAATCTGAAATATGAAAATGTGCTTTATTTTCATGTTATTCTGTCTTTTTTCAATAAAAAATTTCCAAATAACCTTGTTTCCCTTGATATTTTCTCTTTTTTAATCTGAAATATGAAAATGTGCTTTATTTTCATCTTATTTAGTCTTTTTTCAATAAATATTGATATTTTCTCTTTTTTTAATCTGAAATATGAAAATGTGCTTTATTTTTATCTCATTTTGCCTTTTATCAATGAAAAATTTCAAAATAACCTTGTTTCCCTTGATATTTTCTCTTTTTTTAAACTGAAATATGAAAATGTGCTTTATTTTCATATTATTTTGTCTTTTTCAATAAAAAATTTCAAAGTAACCATCTTTCCCTTGATATTTTCTCTTGTTTAAACTGAAATATGAAAATGTGCTTTATTTTCATCTTATTTTGTCTTTTTTCAATAAAAAATTTCAAAATAACCTTGTTTCCCTTGATATTTTCTCTCTTTTAATCTGAAATATGAAAATGTGCTTTATTTCCAACTTAATTTGTCTTATTTCAATAAAAACTTTCAAAATAACCTTGTTTCCCTTGATATTTTATCTTTTTTAATCTGAAATATGAAAATGTGCTTTATTTTCATCTTATTTTGTCTTTTTTCAATAAAAAATATAGAAATAACCTTGTTTCCCTTGATATTTTCTCTTTTTTAATCTGAAATAGGAAAATGTGCTTAATTTCATCTTATTTTGTCTTTTGTCAATAAAAATTTCAAAAATAACCTTGTTTAGCTTGATATTTTCTCTTTTTTTTTTTAATCTCAAATATGAAAATGTGCTTCATTTTCATCTTATTTTGTTTTTTTCAATAAAACATTTCCAAATAACCTTGTTTCTTTTGATATTTTCTCTTTTTTAATCTGAAATATGAAAATGTGCTTTATTGTTATCTTATTTTGCCTAATATCAATAAAAAATTACAAATTAACCTTGTTTCCCATGATATTTTATACTTTTTTAATCTGAAATATTAAAATATTACTTTATTTTCATCTTATTTTTGGCTTTTTCAGCTTAAAAATTGCAAAATAACCTTGTTTCCCTTTATATTATCTCTTTTTTAATCTGAAATAGGAAAATGTGCTTTATTTTCATCTTATTTTGTCTTTTGACAATAAAAAATTTCAAAATAACCTTGTTTCCCTTGATATTTTCTCTTTTTTAATCTGAAATATGTGAAAATGTACTTTTTTTCATCTTGCTTTGTTTTTTTCAATAAAAAATTTCTAGTTGTTTCATTTCTTGATGTTTAATATTTTTCATCGAATATGAAAATGTGCTTGTTTCATCTTGTTTTGTCTTTTTTCAATAAAACAGTTCAAAATAACCTTGTTTCCCTTGATATTTTGTCTTTTTTAATCTGAAATATGAAAATGTGCTTTATTTTCATGTTATTCTGTCTTTTTCAATAAAATTTCCAAATAACCTTGTTTCCCTTGATATTTTCTCTTTTTTAATCTGAAATGTAGAAAATGTGCTTTATTTTCATCTTATTTTGTCTTTTTCAATAAAAAAATTTCAAAATAACCTTTTTTTCCCGTGATATTTTCTCTTTTTTAATCTGAAATATGAAAATGTGCTTTATTTTCATCTTATTTAGTCTTTTTTCAATAAATATTGATATTTTTCTCTTTTTTAATCTGAAATATGAAAATGTGCTTTATTTTTATCTCATTTGCCTTTTATCAATGAAAAATTTCAAAATAACCTTGTTTCCCTTGATATTTTCTCTTTTTTAAACTGAAATATGAAAATGTGCTTTATTTTCATATTATTTTGTCTTTTCAATAAAAAATTTCAAAGTAACCATCTTTCCCTTGATATTTTCTCTTGTTTAAACTGAAATACTGAAAATGTGCTTTATTTTCATCTTATTTTGTCTTTTTTTCAATAAAAAATTTCAAAATAACCTTGTTTCCTTGATATTTTCTCTCTTTTAATCTGAAATATGAAAATGTGCTTTATTTCCAACTTAATTTGTCTTATTTCAATAAAAAATTTCAAAATAACCTTGTTTCCCTTGATATTTTATCTTTTTTAATCTGAAATATGAAAATGTGCTTTATTTTCATCTTATTTTTGTCTTTTTTCAATAAAAAATATAGAAATAACCTTGTTTCCCCTTGATATTTTTCTCTTTTTTAATCTGAAATAGGAAAATGTGTATTTTCATCTTATTTTGTCTTTTGTCAATAAAGAATTTCAAAATAACCTTGTTTCGCTTAAGTATTTTCTCTTTTTTAATCTCAAATATGAAAATGTGCTTCATTTTCATCTTATTTTATTTTTCAATAAAACATTTCCAAATAACCTTGTTTCTTTTGATATTTTCTCTTTTTTAATCTGAAATATGAAAATGTGCTTTATTGTTATCTTATTTTGCCTAATATCAATAAAAAATTACAAATTAACCTTGTTTCCATGATATTTTATCTTTTTTAATCTGAAATATTAAAATGTGCTTTATTTTTCATCTTATTTTGGCTTTTTTCAATAAAAAATTGCAAAATAACCTTGTTTCCCCTTTATATTATCTTTTTTTTAATCTGAAATAGGAAAATGTGCTTTATTTTCATCTTATTTTGTCTTTTGACAATAAAAAAATTTCAAAATAACCTTGTTTCCCTTGATATTTTCTCTTTTTTAATCTGAAATATGAAAATGTACTTTTTTTCATCTTATTTTGTTTTTTTTTCAATAAAAAATTTCAAATTAACCTTGTTTCCTTTGATATTTTGTCTTTTTAATCTGGAAATATGAAAATGTGCTTTATTTTCATCTTATTTTGTCTTTTTTCAAGCTAAAACAGTTCAAAATAACCTTGTTTCCATGATATTTTGTCTTTTTTAATCTGAAATATGAAAATGTGCTTTATTTTTGTATTGTTCTGTCTTTTTTCAATAAAAAATTTCCAAATAACCTTGTTTCCCTTGATATTTTTTCTCTTTTAATCTGAAATATGAAAATGTGCTTTATTTTCATCTTATTTTGTCTTTTTCAATAAAAAATTTCAAAATAACCTTTTTTCCATTGATATTTTCTCTTTTTTAATCTGAAATATGAAAATGTGCTTTATTTTCATCTTATTTAGTCTTTTTTCAATAAATATTGATATTTTCTCTTTTTTAATCTGAAATATGAAAATGTGCTTTATTTTTATCTCATTTTGCCTTTATCAATGAAAAATTTCAAAAATAACCTTGTTTCCCTTGATATTTTCTCTTTTTTTAAACTGAAATATGAAAATGTGCTTTATTTTCCCTTGACGTCTTTTTTCAATAAAAATTTCAAAGTAACCATCTTTCCCATGATATTTTCTCTTGTTTAAGCACAAAATGTAAGAAAATGTGCTTTATTTTCATCTTATTTTGTCTTTTTTCAATAAAAATTTTAAAATAACCTTGTTTCCCTTGATATTTTCTCTCTTTTAATCTGAAATATGAAAATGTGCTTTATTTCCAACTTAATTTGTCTTATTTCAATAAAAAATTTCAAAAATAACCTTGTTTCCCTTGATATTTTATCTTTTTTAATCTGAAATATGAAAATGTGCTTTATTTTCATCTTATTTTGTCTTTTTTCAATAAAAAATATAGAAATAACCTTGTTTCCCTTGATATTTTCTCTTTTTTAATCTGAAATAGGAAAATGTGCTTAATTTTCATCTTATTTTGTCTTTTGTCAATAAAAAATTTCAAAATAACCTTGTTTAAGCTTGATATTTTCTCTTTTTTAATCTCAAATATGAAAATGTGCTTCATTTTTCATCTTATTTTGTTTTTTTTTCAATAAAACATTTCCAAATAACCTTGTTTCTTTTGATATTTTCTCTTTTTTAATCTGAAATATGAAAATGTGCTTTATTATTATCTTATTTTGCCTAATATCAATAAAAAATTACAAATTAACCTTGTTTCCATGATATTTTATCTTTTTTAATCTGAAATATTAAAATGTGCTTTTTATTTTCATCTTATTTTGGCTTTTTTCAATAAAAAATTGCAAAAATAACCTTGTTTTCCCTTTATATTATCTTTTTTTAATCTGAAATAGGAAAAATGTGCTTTGTTTTCATCTTATTTTGTCTTTTGACAATAAAAAATTTCAAAATAACCTTGTTTCCCTTGATATTTTCTCTTTTTTAATCTGAAATATGAAAATGTACTTTTTTTTCATCTTATTTTGTTTTTTTCAATAAAAAATTTCAAATTAACCTTGTTTCCTTTGATATTTTGTCTTTTTTAATCTGAAATATGAAAATGTGCTTTATTTCATCTTATTTTGTCTTTTTTCAATAAAACAGTTCAAAATAACCTTGTTTCCCTTGATATTTTTGTCTTTTTTAATCTGAAATATGAAAATGTACTTTATTTTCATGTTATTCTGTCTTTTTCAATAAAAATTTCCAAATAACCTTGTTTCCCTTGATATTTTCTCTTTTTAATCTGAAATATGAAAATGTGCTTTATTTTCATCTTATTTTGTCTTTTTTCAATAAAAAAATTTCAAAATAACCTTTTCCATTGATATTTTCTCTTTTTTAATCTGAAATATGAAAATGTGCTTTATTTTCATCTTATTTAGTCTTTTTTCAATAAATATTGATATTTTTCTCTTTTTTAATCTGAAATATGAAAATGTGCTTTATTTTTATCTCATTTTGCCTTTTATCTATTGAAAAATTTCAAAAATAACCTTGTTTCCCTTGATATTTTCTCTTTTTTAAACTGAAATATGAAAATGTGCTTTATTTTCATATTATTTTGTCTTTTTTCAATAAAAATTTCAAAGTAACCATCTTTCCCTTGATATTTTCTCTTGTTTAAACTGAAATATGAAAATGTGCTTTATTTTTCATCTTATTTTGTCTTTTTTTCAATAAAAAAATTTCAAAATAACCTTGTTTCCCTTGATATTTCTCTCTTTTAATCTGAGAAATATGAAAATGTGCTTTATTTCCAACTTAATTTGTCTTATTTCAATAAAAAATTTCAAAATAACCTTGTTTCCCTTGATATTTTATACTTTTTAATCTGAAATATGAAAATGTGCTTATTTTCATCTTATTTTGTCTTTTTTCAATAAAAAATATGAAAATAACCTTGTTTCCCTTGATATTTTCTCTTTTTTAATCTCAAATATGAAAATGTGCTTCATTTTCATTTTATTTCGTCTTTTGTCAATAAAAAATTTCAAAATAACCTTGTTTCGCTTGATATTTTCTCTTTTTTAATCTCAAATATGAAAATGTGCTTCATTTTCATCTTATTTTGTTTTTTCCAATAAAACATTTCCAAATAACCTTGTTTCCCTTGATATTTTCTCTTTTTTAATCTGAAATATGAAAATGTGCTTTATTTTCATTTTATTTCGTCTTTTGTCAATAAAAAATTTCAAAAATAACGTTGTTTCGCTTGATATTTCTCTTTTTTAATCTCAAATATGAAAATGTGCTTCATTTTCATCTTATTTTGTTTTTTTCCAATAAAACATTTCCAAATAACCTTGTTTCCCTTGATGTTTTCTCTTTTTTAATCTGAAATATGAAAATGTGCTTTATTGTTATCTTATTTTGCCTAATATCAGTAAAAAATTACAAATTAACCTTGTTTCCCATGATATTTTATCTTTTTAATCTGAAATATTAAAATGTGCTTTATTTTCATCTTATTTTTGGCTTTTTTCAATAAAAAATTGCAAAATAACCTTGTTTTATGATATTTTCTCTTTTTAATCTGAAATAGGAAAATGTGCTTTATTTTCATCTTATTTTGTCTTTTGTCAATAAAAAATTTCAAAATAACCTTGTTTCCTTTGATATTTTCTCTTTTTAATCTGAAATATGAAAATGTACTTTTTTTTCATCTTATTTTGTTTTTTTTTCAATAAAAAATTTCAAAATTAACCTTGTTTCCTTTGATATTTTAATATTTTTTTAATCTGAAATATGAAAATGTGCTTTATTTTCCATCTTATTTTGTCTTTTTTCAATAAAACAGTTCAAAATAACCTTGTTTCCTTTGATATTTTGTCTTTTTTAATCTGAAATATGAAAATGTGCTTTATTTTCATGTCTTATTCTGTCTTTTCCAATAAAAAATTTCAAAATAACCTTGTTTCCCTTGATATTTTCTCTTTTTTTTTAATCTGAAATATGAAAATGTGCTTTATTTTCATCTTATTTTGTCTTTTAATAAAAAATTTCAAAATAACCTTTTTTCCCGTGATATTTTCTCTTTTTTAATCTGAAATATGAAAATGTGCTTTATTTTCATCTTATTCTTTTCAATAGATATTGATATTTTCTCTTTTTTAATCTGAAATATGAAAATGTGCTTTATTTTTATCTCATTTTGCCTTTTATCAATGCAAAATTTCAAAATAACCTTGTTTCCCTTGACATTTTCTCTTTTTTCAACTGAAATATGAAAATGTGCTTTATTTCCCTCTTAATTTGTCTTATTTCAATAAAAAATTTCAAAATATCCTTGTTTCCCTTGATATTTTGTCTTTTTTAATCTGAAATATGAAAATGTGCTTTATTTTCATCTTATTTTGTCTTTTTTCAATAAAAAATTTCAAAATAATTTTGTTTCCCTTGATATTTTCTCTTTTTTAATCTGAAATATGAAAATGTGCATCATTTTCATCTTACTTTGTTTTTTTTCAATAAAACATTTCCAAATAACCTTGTTTCCCTTGATATTTTCTCTTTTTTAATCTGAAATATGAAAATGTGCTTTATTTTTATCTTATTTTGCCTTATATCAATAAAAAATGACAAATTAACCTTGTTTCCCATGATATTTTATCTTTTTTAATCTGAAATATTAAAATGTGCTTTATTTTCATCTTATTTTGTCTTTTTTCAATAAAAAATATAGAAATAACCTTGTTTCCCTTGATATTTTCTCTTTTTTAATCTGAAATATGAAAATGTGCTTTATTTTCATTTTATTTCGTCTTTTGTCAATAAAAAATTTCAAAATAACCTTGTTTCCCTTGATATTTTCTCTTTTTTAATCTCAAATATGAAAATGTGCTTCATTTTCATCTTATTTTGTTTTTTTTCAATAAAACATTTCCAAATAACCTTGTTTCCCTTGATATTTTCTCTTTTTTAATCTGAAATATGAAAATGTGCTTTATTTTTATCTTATTTTGCCTAATATCAATAAAAAATTACAAATTAACCTTGTTTCCCATGATATTTTATCTTTTTTAATCTGAAATATTAAAATGTGCTTTATTTTCATCTTATTTTGTCTTTTTTCAATAAAAAATATAGAAATAACCTTGTTTCCCTTGATATTTTCTCTTTTTTAATCTGAAATATG
>JBBBDQ010009137.1:0-21601 GCA_037127315.1 Ascarosepion bandense
GCGAGGTTGATCCTAGGTGGTAAACTCAGTCACCTTCCTTTCCTCCACCGAGGCCGTGGTGGGAGGACCGACTTCTTCCGGCCTATTACAGGCCATTGCCACTAAGTGGCCGAACACCGAGTGATTTGCAATCCGGTGTTTCGCGTTATTCGGAGCAACTACTTTGCCGCTGACGAGCAATAAACTCGAGCTGGAATGCAACAACCAAAGACCCAAATGATAGCCGCGTATCACGAAAAGGAACAAAGGCTTCTTTTTGATGTTTTGTAAGCTCTACACACAACAAAAAGTCTGGAGGGGGATGGCTAGTTTTATTTATTCTTTAATTACAGAAATTATGGCACAAGGCCGAAAAATGGGTGGGGGTACAAAACTTGGGGTGGTCTTCGGTACTCTGTCTTATACTATTAATGGTTCACGACCCATACAACGTTATAAAATTTTCTCAATCACCATAGAATTGTCCATCAGCATGTCTTTGCATATCGTGCACAAAATACCGCCAAAACCATACAGGGACCTACAAAACGCCCCAAATGTACATAAAAATTTGTGACTATTTACAAATATAATACAAAAATAGATTTAAAAATTTGTACAGCGAAATGACATGATGGGAGGGAATGGAAAATAGCTTCGACTACAAACAATTTCACATGAACATCATGCTCACATGGTGTTAGTAAGACTGACACCCTCATAATTAAAGAGGCCACTGTATTCTGCCTTGAAGGCACGAGTAAAATAACTCTCTTTTCTACAGAGAAGGAGAAACAGGTTAAAATAAGTGGACTGGTAAGAATATATAGTGGCCCAGCCGAGAGTAAACTGGACCAAAATAACGATGGACAAAGGGGATCTCGAACTGGATCATAACGATATTGGAGCCGGGAACAGGCTAGGACAACCCATACACTCACATTAACTAGGTACACAAGAATATCTACCTTAACCACGAGAAGGGTTCCAAAAGGAATCCCCCCGATGTGATTATGAATCTAAAAAGAAAATCAAGGCTAGCCCCGGTCACACGAACCGGAAGCTCGCATATGTCCACGCTTTCGCAAAAGTCTGTCGGGTGCAGCCGTTTCGTTCAGTTCTAATCTTCATTTTGAGCTGGTGCTCAAAATATCGGATTAGATCCTGATCGAAAGACGACCGCCACAAGACTTCCTCCAGTCGCGTCGTCCATATCACCATTCTAGCCGAAGCCAGCAGCACGTCAGAAACACCGTATCCACTTCCTCCAGAGTACGGGGGCAACACGACTGTCCCACAGCGTATGCGCGATCAATGAGCACGAGCTCCCGCGGCGCGATGCGAGCAGTCAACTCGCCGACACGCGCCCACAACAGGCGAACGCGCGAACAATGGAAGAAGGCGTGCGCAGACGTCTCGCCCAGTTCCAAGGTTGCAACGTTCACAATCTGGCAAATCCTTAAGGCCCATTGCGAAACGCTTGTCGTTGAGAACAAACCATTCCGAGCCAATCGCCAGGTCAGAAAAACTCAGAGTTGCTGAGCCAATCTGCACCTGGCGCCCCGTGAATAATGAGGCGGTACTCCTCTCCCGACGTACTTGACTTATAAAACTGTCCTTCACGGCACCCTCCACTAATCCCCGATAGAAAGTTTTCCTAGGCTGTGAAAGGTCACTGGACCGTGGAATAGCCTGTAAAGCCGCCAGACATTCGAGGAGGAATTTCGGGTCGCACAAGGCCTGACGGTCAGCCATAGGGTCAGGGCGTGATGGTAAGGCAAGGGAACATGTCCTCTACCCCCGCAAGCAACCGATCTTCCTCTAACGCGCCTGAGGAATGCCAACCTTGAAGCGGGCGATACTCAAGTGTGGCATCCCCGGGCTGCCAACACGGACGGAGGCAACAGACTCCTTTGTCGACCATGTGTTTGCGTCTCCTCTCCGAAGACGGAGGCAGCGGCTTGCTCAAGCGCCTTCTCGCAGTCGTCACAAGGGAAGTACTGACAACCGGTAAAGGATCATGGGAAAGAGGTATGTGTTACACACCTCCGCCAAGCCTTCACGAGAGGCCGCCGACGCCAAGTCTTGACCGACGCGCCGACCTTTGCCAGTACTTCTGACCAGTTTTCTCCAGCTGCGGTCGGACCGAACCAAACTCCGAGGCTTGACCATTATCCGTCCAACCTGAAAGGGCCCCGGGAGGGAAACTCCCTTCCAGGCACCCTAACCGCAAGCCGGATGACTTGTCGCAGTTAATTCTGGCCCCTGTCACCTTCTCGTACCGTACAAGCGCCTGGTGTACGCCTCCTTAGCCGCGGGAGGACACAAAGGTCGTTACGTCATCGGCATACGCAAAAACCTGACTCGGCTCCGCCGGGCCAAGTCCCGCAGGACCGGACTGCCCGTCTCGTCCCTTAGCCGGCGAAGGAGGGGCTCCAACGCCAAGACATAAAGGAGAAGACAGTGGACAACCCTGTCGGACCGACCTAGACAGCAGCGCCCGGCAGCTTCCGTTCACCTGTACCACGGCCCGGAGAGCGATACAGAAGAAGCTAATCCAGCGGCTGAAGTCGGGTTTGAATCCGGCGGCCTGCAGTTGGCCAACCAGATGACATGACAATCTATCCGTGTATACGAGACTGATCTAAATTGATCAGCGCGGCCTCATCGTCTTCACCCTCATGATCTGTTTGGAATCGGTGCAGTTGCTCTGAATTGTTCTCCCCTTCACAGAACAAGTCTGATCCGGTTCCAACGAGACTCGGCAACTAGCTGCAAGCGATTCGTCAGGATCTTTCTTAAATCTTTAACTCTGTGTTTAGCAGAGTTGTGGGCCTGTAATCGTCTAGTTCCCTCCCAACCTTCTTGCGCAACACCAACAGCGTGATCGCGCCTGGTGATCCGACCGAGGATGGACCCCTGCCGAAACCAGTGGTTGAACACGACTGCCAAGAGCAGGACAAAAAATTGCGACATCCTCAAAGTACAATTCATAGAGCCAATATGCGACACTGGCGACTTTTTATGACCTTCTGCGGCGTGCGTGGTTCGTATCCGTAATCTACCGCCGCAGCTAGCCGCTTCAGCCGGCAAAAAGCGAGGCTCAGCCAAATAGCTGCGAAAGTCCTCGTGGAATGGGCTCATACAGTAAATCGGTGTTCGAAATGTGCCGAACGCCTCGCACATGTCGTCGGTCGACCTAAGGAAGATGTCCTGGAACAAGCCCTCTCCGAATATTTTCAGGTCGCCGGCTCAGCCGAATTTCTTCTTGCGCAGTTCGCCGCCCATTTTGCACAGCTTCGGAAGACATCTTGGCAACAGCCCTAGTGCCTGGCCCGCGGCGCCCGCTAGTCAGGCGCTCGGGGCCTCCACAGCCTGAGCCTAACAAGGAATCCCCACCAGCCTCCGCCCGGGCCGAAATTAGCTCTAAGTGTCTTTGCCTCCGCAGCCTTGTCTGGGTTGAGCCGCTGGCTATATTTGGTGGCGAAAGACCCCTAATGGAGTCCTTGAGCTAACCCACCACTTACTCCCAATGACTCCGCCCAATTAACGCCCACTGAACTAGTTTGTCAGCTGGTCACGAAAGTCCCGCCTGTCCAGTAAGGACTGGTTGAACACCAATAACCAGCCAACCCTAGGCCTAAATCTAACACCACACGGGCACAAACAGGTTCTTGATCCGTAACCCTAACCAGTGGAACGTTGGACATTAAAGTCTGTGCTCGGCTTCTCTCACTAACACCCTCCAGGTACGCTGATACCCGGGTAGAGGGCCAACTACGTCCACGTCCACATGCCCTTCCGGATGATCGACCCGATATCTATCGACGAGACCAAAATCGCTGACCAGATTGACCAGGCTACGATCACCACTCCACCCGCTAGCGCCCCTCCCTCTATCCCATTTGGGGGTTAGGATGGCATCTCCAGTCCCCAACTAAGATTAGCCGTGTTGAATGCACCATGAAGGGCTCCAACAGCCGAAAGAAAGAGACACGCTCACCTTGAACATTGGGCGCATAAACCGCAATCAGCCGGAACGACTTGCTTTTCACTGCAATATCGGCCACGATCAGCCGGCCCTCGGCACCGACATGGACAAGGTCAACCCTCGCGTCCAGGGTACGCTTAACCAGCAAAGAAACACTTGGCCCGCCGGCTCCCATAGAATAAACGACAAAGTCGTCATCCAGCACACACGAGTCGACTTCGCAAACAAAGTGAGTCTCTTGGATCGCGGCCACATCCACGCCGTACGACAAGAGGTCACGAAGCAGGCGAGCCGCCTTGTCTCGATCCCTCAGGCCATACGCATTCAAACTGGCTATCTTGATAGACATTTCTTAGGCCTGAAAAGAGAACAAGAAAAAACATGCAACAACGGCTCTAATCACATACGGGGAAAAAATCTCTGGTGGCTGGGACCCCGACGGACTGTCCTAGGGACCCTGTACCAACATCGGACGTAATCCGTCCGTCCAGGACAATACCGCCGACGTCCGTAGGGTAAGTGAGTTTTATTACTCCTATATAAGCATGGGTGGACCAAATGGGGAACCTCCCAGCACAATTTCTAGCCATTTTCTTTTTAATTCGGGGTGCCTTCCTGCAATTCATTCTAATATTTGGGTAATGTTTTTTACCTGGGCTATGTGGTCCCAGACCCTCAGGTTGCCTCCTGTGTTGCGTATCAGGGTAATGACGCCTGGGGCCTGGGAAAAAGTTTTTAGGTCGTCCGTGGATAGTCCCCTGACCGAAGTGAGCTTAAGAAGCGGTTTCAGTAAGTTTCTCCTCTGCGACGACCATTCTGACACAATGCTCTCGTTGATTTTCATGAGGGCATCCCCATGCGGAAGGGGAATTTTCTTTTATGTCGGGTAGGGGCAGGAACAGGAGAAGGGGAGGGAGCGGGAGTAGTGGATCTTTTCAGGGGGGTCAGCTCAAAGGTCGGGGGACTGGGACACCTTCTCTTGTGGAGAAGAGGGTAGGCTCCCGGCTTTCTGCGCGTAGGAGCACCTAATTGGGGAGACCGGGAAGTGATGAGCATTTGTCCCTGTGTTTTCTTCGTTCCACGCTCCTACTCCTCCGTCGACTCTTGGGTTTTTCATGATGCTCCTCTTCGTCGTCTCTCCCACGTTTTAAGGACGCCGACCTTTCCACGTCCATTTCTTCCACCTTCTTGGGGAGAGACTCATCTTCTGTTCATGTTTGGCCGGCGTTTCGGCGGGAGGGGGAGACCTCTACCGGGGGCTCCCTTTTGTTTTTCCGGCCCCTCGCCCAGAGGCGGCGCTTTTGCCAGGCACGCCTTCGTTTAGCCGGGGATGCTGCTTTTGCCGGAGTCTGTTTTGGAGGCGTCTTGACGGGTGGCGACGTCTTTGCCGGAGAAGGAGTCTTTGCCTTCCTTCTACCGACCACCTGCCACTCGCCCTCCTTATTGCCAGTCTGAGCTGGAGTTGGTGTTGCAGGCTTAGCTGCCCCTTTCCCCCTGCCTTTTCTTCTGCTGCGGCTGCTTGGCTGTTTGGGCCTTTGGGGGGCGGGTTCTTAGTCGGGCAAGTCTTGGCAACATGTTCCGCCGCCCCACAGACCCAACAGGCCGGCTTTCTTCCTCCACAATCACGAATATCTTGCGACCCCTGCAAGTAATGATGTTGGGGATCTTTTCAATCCTCTCCTTCGTCAAGGTCACTTGGAGGGTCATGTCACCCGTTAAGAAGCCTGCCTTTGACCGTAGCGAGGAGACTTCTCTGACACTTTGCCATATCCGGCAAAAAAGGCGCCGATATGGTCCTCGGCGATGTCCATTGGGACGCCATGCAGGGTAATTTTGAGTTTCTTAGTGCCCATATACTCCGTATGGATTTGGAGAGTCTTAGTTTCATGACCACTCCCATTAGGGCCTTCGCCTCCCCTGCAGATCCAAGCAGGACGTCCCACATGGCACCGCCTCTCCTCGCTACGGCCCTGGCTTTGATCTTCAGTGCTTTAATACTTTCTTCAAACACGTCCCTGGGGACCCCAATTAATTTGTGTGTTTTCAGGTCCTTTGTTATCAAGGCAATTATTCGGGCTTCTATTAGAGCTAACTGTTCAGGGACCGAAACCAGTTCTGCTTCCTTGATAAATTCCGCGTACTCGTTCATTTCACAGTACTCCTCTCCTTAGTAATGATTCTACCTCCATTCCACCCAGAGGTAGAAGGAGATGCTGATACTTCCGAAGAGGGGTCGATCCTAGGTGGTAAACTCCAGTCTCCCTCTTTCCCCTCCCACCGAGGCCGTGGTGGGAGGACCGACTTCTTCCGGCCTATTACAGGCCATTGCCACCAAAGTGGCCGAACACCGGGTAGTTGCAATCCGGTGTTTCGCGTTGTGAGACGCTACTTTGCGCTGGCCCGAGCAATAAACTCGGGCTGGAATGCAACAAACCCAAAAACCAAATTGATAGCTAATATCACGGTGGAACAAAAGCTTCGCTCTGGTTTTTTGCCAAACACCACACACAAACAAAGTCTGGGGGGGATGGCTAGTTTTATTTATTCTTTAAATACAAAGAATTATGGCACAAGGCCGAAAAAATGGGAGGGGGAACAAAACTTGGGGTGGTCTTCAGTACACTATCTTATACCTAGCTAATCGGATTCACGACCCATACATACGTTACAATTTTCTCAATCACCATAAGAATTTGTCCATCAACACTCATACATATCGTACACCAAAATACCGCAAAAACCATACCAGGGACCTACAAAACGCTCCCAAATGTACATAAAAATTCGTGACTATTTACAAATATAATACAAAAATAGATTTAAAAATTTGTGCATGAAATGACATGATGGGAAGGGGGAATGAAGAAACAAAACCCCAAACTAAAAAAACAATTTCAAATAAACATCATATACATGGTGTTAGTAAGACCCAAACACACCCTCATAATTAAAGAGGCCACTGTATTCTGCCTTAAAAGGCAATCAAGTAGCTCTTCTACAGGGGAAAGGAGAAGCAGGTTAAAATAAATTGGACTGGGGAATATATAAGGCTGACCCAGCCGAGAGTAAAACGGGACAAAATAACGATGGACAAAGGGGATCTCGAACTGGATCATAACAAAAGTATTGGAGCCGGGAACAGGCTAGAATAACCCATACACTCACATTAACTAGGTACACAAAAGAATATTCGCGAACCACGGGAAGGGTTCCGAAGGAATCCCCCCGATGTGATTAGCAGATCTAAAAGAAAATCAAGGCTAGCCCTGGTCACAATGAACCAGGCTCGCTGCATGGACCACCTTTCGCAAAAGTCTGTCGGTGCAGCCGTTTCCGTTCAGTTCTAATCTTCATTTTGAGCTGGTGCTCAAAATATCGGATTAGATCCCGATCCGAAAGACGACCGCCCCGCAAGACTTCCTCCAGTCGCGTCGTCCATATCACCATTCTAGCCGAAGCCAGCAGCGTCAGAAACACCATCCGCTTCACTCCAGAGTACGGGGGCAACACATTGTCCACAGCGTATGCGCGATCAATGAGCACGGAGCTTCGCGGCGCGATACGAGCAGTCAAACTCGCCGACACGCGCCCACAACGGGCGAACGCGCGAACAATGGAAGAAGGCGTGCGCAGACGTCTCCTTGATTCCAAGGTTGCAACGTTCACAATCTGGCAAATCCGCCAGGCTCCATTGCGAAACGCTTGTCATTGAGAGACAAACCATTCCGAGCCAATCGCCAGGTCAGAGAAAACTCAGAGTTGCTGAGCCAATCTGCACCTGGCGCCCAAGACCAATGAGAGCGGTACTCCACTCGGACATGCCGAGCTTACTCCACAGCTCACGGCACCCTCCACTAATCCCCGATAGAAGATTTTCGTAGGCTGTGAAAGGTCACTGGACCGTGGAATGGCCTGTAAAGCCGCCAGACATTCGAGGAGGAATTTCGGTCGCACCCAAGGCCTGACGGTCAGCCATAGGGTCGGGGGCGTGATGGTAAGGCAAGGGAACATGTCCTCATCACTCCCCGCAAGCAACCGATCTTCCTCTAACGCGCGCCTGAGGAATGCCAACCTTGAAGCGAGCACGTGGCTCCTCAAGTGTGGCATCCCCAGACCCCCTTGACACGGACGGAGGCAACAGACTCCTTTGTCGACCATGTGTTTGCGTCCTCTCCAAAGACAGGAGAATAGCAAACGCTCGAGCGCCTTCTCATGATCGTCACAAAGGGGAAGTACTGACAGCCGGTAAAGATCATGGGAAAGAGGTATGTGTTACACACCTCCGCCAAGCTCTTCACGGTGAGAGACCCTGCTCTCAAATCTTGACCGACGCGCCGACCTTTGCCAGTACTTCTGACCAGTTTTTCTCCAGTTGTAAGTCCGGACCGAACCAAACTCCGAGGAGCTTGACCGGCCCGTCCGTCCAGCTGAAGGGCCCCGGGAGGGAAACTCCCTTCCAGGCACCTAACCGCAAGCCGGATGACTTGTCGCAGTTAATTCTGGCCTCGTCACCTTCTCGTACCGTACAAGCGCCTGGTGTACCGCCTCTATGTCCCTGCGGGAGGACACAAAGGTCGTTACGTCATCGGCGTACGCAGAAACCCTGGCTCGAGCTCCGCCAGGGACTTCAATTCCAACGCAGGACCGACTGCCCGTCTCGTCCCTTAGCCGGCGAAGGAGGGGCTCCAACGCCAAGACATAAAGGAGAGAAGACAGTGGACAACCCTGTCGGACCGACCTAGACAGCGCGAAAGCGCCCGACAGCTTCCCGTTCACCTGTACCACAGCCCGGGGGGAGCGATACAGAAGGCTAATCCAGTGGCTGAAGTCGGGTTTGAATCCGGCGGCCTGCAGGACAGCAGCCAGGTAGCCATGGTCAATCCTATCAAATGCCTTGGACTGATCTAAATTGATCAGCGCGGCCTCATCGTCGTCTTCTACACCCTCTATGATCGTGCGAATCAAGTGCAGGTTGCTCTGAATTGTTCTCCTTCACAGAACAAGGTCTGATCCGGTTCCAACAGAGACTCGGCAACTAGCTGCAAGCGATTCGTCAGGATCTTGGCTAAAATCTTTAACTCTGTGTTTAGCAGAGTTATGGGCCTGTAATCGTCTAGTTCCTCCAACCCTTGCTCTTTTCAACAGCGTGATCACGCCCTGCGATCCGACCGGGGATGGACCCCTGCCGAAACCAGTGGTTGAACACGACTGCCAAGAGCGGGACAAAAAGGTGCGACATCCTCAAGTACAATTCATAGGGCAAACCATCCAAACCTGGCGACTTGCCACTGCCGACCTTCTTCAAAAGCCACGTAGATTTCGTCCTCCGTAATCTCCCCTTCGCAGCTAGCCGCTTCAGCCGGCAAAAGCCGGGGAAACAGCCAAATAGCTGCGAAAGTCCTCGTCACGGAGACCAGGCTCCTTGGTAAATCGGTGTTCGAAATGCTGCCGGAACGCTCGCACATGTCGTCGGTCGACCTAAGGAGACGTCCCTCCGGGTCGCGTACCTCTCACCAAAATTCGGTCGCCGGCTCGGCGAATTTCTTCCTTGCGCAGTTCCGCGCCCATTTTCACAGCTTCGGAAGACATCTTGCTTAACTTTAGCCCTAATTACCTGGCCCACATGTAGCGCCCGCTAGTCGAACGCTCCAGGGCCTCCTTGGCTAAGGCTATTTCTAGGGAATCCCCACCAGCCTCCGCCCGGGCGAAATTAGCTCTAAGTGTCTTTGCCTCCGCAGCCTTATCTAGGTTGAGCCGCTGGCTATATTTGGTGGCGAAAGACCTAATGGAGTCCTTAAGACTAACCCACCACTTACTCCCAATGACTCGCCCAATTAACGCCCGCTGAACTAGTTTACTAGCTGGTCACGAAAGTCCCGCCTGTCCAGTAAGGACTGGTTGAACTTCCAATAACCAGCCAACCTAGGCCTAAAATTCAACACCACACGGGCACAAACGAGTTTGTGATCCGTGTAGCCTAACCAGTGGAACGTTGGACATTCTAAGAAGTCTATGTCGGCTTCTCTCACTAACACCCTATCCAGGTACGCTGATACCCGGGTAGAGGGCCAACTACGCGTCCACGTCCACATGCTCTTCCGGATGATCGACCCGGTATCTATCGACGAGACCAAAATCGCCGACCAGATTGACCAGGCTACGATCACCACTCCACCCGCTAGCGCCCCTCCCTCTATCCCATTTGGGGGTTAGGATGGCATTCCAGTCCCCAACTAAGATTAGCCGTGTTGAATGCACCATGAAGGGCTCCAACAGCCGAAAGAAAGAGACACGCTCACCTTGAACATTGGGCGCATAAACCGCAATCAGCCGGAACGACTTGCTTTTCACTGCAATATCGGCCACGATCAGCCGCCCTCGGCACCGACATGGACAAGGTCAACCCTCGCGTCCAGGTACGCTTAACCAGCAAAGAAACACCTCTGGCCCGCCGGCCTCCCATATGCTGAATAAACGACAAAGTCGTCATCCAGCACACACGAGTCGACTTCTGCAAACAAAGTGAGTCTCTTGGATCGCGGCCACATCCACGCCGTACGACAAGAGGTCACGAAGCAGGCGAGCCGCCTTTGCCCCGATCCCCAGGCCATACGCATTCAAACTGGCTATCTTGATAGACATTTCTTAGGCCTGAAAAGAGAACAAGAAAAAACATGCAACAACGGCTCTAATCACATACGGGGAAAAAATCTCTGGTGGCTGGGACCCCGACGGACTGTCCTAGGGACCCTGTACCAACATCGGACGTAATCCGTCCGTCCAGGACAATACCGCCGACGTCCGTAGGGTAAGTGAGTTTTATTACCCTATATAAGCATGGGTGGATCAAAAATCGGGAACCTCCCAGCACAATTTCTAGCCATTTTCTTAATTCGGGGGTGCCTTCCTGCACCATTCTAATATTTGGGTAATGTTTTTTTACCTGGGCTATGTGGTCCCAGACCCTCAGGTTGCCTCCTGTGTTGCGTATCAGGGTAATGACGCCTGGGGCCTGGGAAAAGTTTTTAGGGTCGTCCGTGGATAGTCCCTTGACCGAAGTGAGCTTAAGAAGCGGTTTCAGTAAGTTTCTCCTCTGCGACGACCATTCTGACACAAGCTCTCGTTGATTTTCATGAGGGCATCCCCATGCGGAAGGGGAATTTTTCTTTTATGTCGGGTAGGGGCAGGAACAGGAGAAGGGGAGGGAGCGGGGAGTAGGGATCTTTCAGGGGGGTCAGCTCAAAGGTCGGGGACTGGGACACCTTCTGTGGAGAAGAGGGTAGGCTCCTGGCTTTCTGCGCGTAGGAGCACCTAATTGGGGAGACCGAAGTGATGAGCATTTGTCCCTGTGTTTTCTTCGTTCCACGCTCCTACTCCTCCGTCGACTCTTGGGTTTTTCATATGCTCCTCTTCGTCGTCTCTCCCACGTTTTAAGGACGCCGACCTTTCCACGTCCATTTCTTCCACCTTCTTGGGGAGAGACTCATCTTCTGTTCATGTTTGGCTGGCGTTTCGGCGGGAGGGGAGACTCCTACTGGGGGCTCCTTTCGTTTTTCCGGCCCCCCGCCCAGAGGCGGCGCTTTTGCCAGGCACGCCTTCTGTTTAGCCGGGGATGCTGCTTTGCCGGAGTCTGTTTTGGAGGCGTCTTGACGGGTGGCGACGTCTTTGCCGGAGAAGGAGTCTTTGCCTTCCTCTTCTACCGACCACCTGCCACTCGCCCTCCTTATTGCCAGTCTGAGCTGGAGTTGGTGTTGCAGGCTTAGTCGTCTCCTCTTTCCCCTGCCTTTTCTTCTTGCTGCGGCTGCTTGGCTGTTTGGGCCTTTGGGGGCGGGTTCTTAGTCGGGCAAGTCTGGGCAACACGTTCCGCCGCCCCACAGACCCAACAGGCCGGCTTTCTTCCTCCACAATCACGAATATCTTGCGACCCTGCAAGTAATGATGTTAGATCTTTTCAATCCTCTCCTTCGTCAAGGTCACTTGGAGGGTCATGTCACCCGTTAAGAAGCCTGCCTTTGACCGTAGCGAGGAGACTTCTGACACTTTGCCATATCCGGCAAAAAAGGCGCCGATATGGTCCTCGGCGATGTCCATTGGGACGCCATGCAGGGTAATTTTGAGTTTCTCTAGTGCCCATATATACTCCGTATGGATTTGGAGAGTCTTAGTTTCCATGACCACTCCCATTAGGGCTCTCGCCTCCCCTGCAGATCCAAGCAGGACGTCCCACATGGCACCGCCTCTCCTCGCTACGGCCCTGGCTTTGATCTTCAGTGCTTAATACTTTCTTCAAACACGTCCCTGGGGACCCCAATTAATTTGTGTGTTTTCAGGTCCTTTGTTATCAAGGTAATTATTCGGGCTTCTATTAGAGCTAACTGTTCAGGGACCGAAACCAGTTCTGCTTCCTTGATAAATTCCGCGTACTTCAAGTTCATTTGGAGCGTAGTACTTTCCTTAGTAATGATTCTACCTCCATTCCACCCAGAGGTAGAAGGTATGGGAGATGCTGCTGATACTTCCGAAGGAGGGGTCGTGATCCTAGGTGGTAACCCAGTCTCCTTCTTCCCTCCCACCGAGGCCGTGGTGGGAGGACCGACTTCTTCCGGCCCATTACAGGCCATTGCCACCAAAGTGGCCGAACACCGGGTAGTTGCAATCCGGTGTTTCGCGTTGGGGAGACGCTACTTTGCGCTGGCCCGAGCAATAAACTCGGGCTGAATGCAAATAAACCCAAAACCAAATTGATAGCTAATATCACGCTGTGAACAAAAGCTTCGCTCTGGTTTTTTGCCAAACACCACACAAACAAAAGTCTGGGGGGGATGGCTAGTTTTATTTATTCTTTAAATACAAAGAATTATGGCACAAGGCCGAAAAATGGGAGGGGGAATAAACTTGGGGTGGTCTTCAGTACACTATCTTATACCTAGTAGCTAATCGGATTCACGACCCATACATACGTTACAATTTTCTCAATCACCATAAGAATTTGTCCATCAACACTCATACATACTGTACACCAAAATACCGCAAAACCATACCAGGGACCTACAAAACGCCCCAAATGTACATAAAAATTTGTGACTATTTACAAATATAATACAAAAATAGATTTAAAAATTTGTGCATGAAATGACATGATGGGAAGGGGGAATGAAGAAACAAAAAACCCCAAACTAAAAACAATTTCAAATGAACATCATATACATGGTGTTAGTAAGACCTTAAATTCTCATAATTAAAGAGGCCACTGTATTCTGCCTTAAAAGGCAAATCAAGTAGCTCTCTTTCTACAGGGGAAAGGAGAAGCAGGTTAAAATAAATTGGATCAGTAATATATAAGGCTGGACCAGCCGAGAGTAAAACGGGACAAAATAACGATGGACAAAGGGGATCTCGAACTGGATCATAACAAAAGTATTGGAGCCGGGAAATTAGACAACCCATACACTCACATTAACTAGGTATTACACAAAAGAATATCTACCTTAACCACGGGAAGGGTTCCAAAGGAATCCCCCCGATGTGATTAGGCAGATCTAAAAAGAAATCAAGGCTAGCCCTGGTCACACGAACCAGGCTCGCTGCATGTATCCATTCCTTCGCAAGTCTGTCGGTGCAGCCGTTTCCGTTCAGTTCTAATCTTCATTTTGAGCTGGTGCTCAAAATATCGGATTAGATCCTGATCCGAAAGACGACCGCCCCGCAAGACTTCCTCCAGTCGCGTCGTCCATATCACCATTCTAGCCGAAGCCAGCAGCGTCAGAAACACCATCCGCTTCACTCCAGAGTACGGGGCAAACATTGTCCACAGCGTATGCGCGATCAATGAGCACGAGCTCCCGCGGCGCGATACGAGCAGTCAACTCGCCGACACGCGCCCACAACGGGCGAACGCGCAAACAATGGAAGAAGGCGTGCGCAGACGTCTCCTTGATTCCAAGGTTGCAACGTTCACAATCTGGCAAATCCGCCAGGCCCATTGCGAAACGCTTGTCATTGAGAGACAAACCATTCCGAGCCAATCGCCAGGTCAGAGAAAACTCAGAGTTGCTGAGCCAATCTGCACCTGGCGCCCAAGACCAATGAGAGCGGTACTCCACTCTCGACATGCCGAGCTTACTCCACAGCTTATCCTTCACGGCACCCTCCACTAATCCCCGATAGAAGATTTTCCTAGGCTGTGAAAGGTCACTGGACCGTGGAATGGCCTGTAAAGCCGCCAGACATTCGAGGAGGAATTTCGGTCGCACCCAAGGCCTGACGGTCAGCCATAGGGTCGGGGGCGTGATGGTAAGGCAAGGGAACATGTCCCTCACTACCCCCGCAAGCAACCGATCTTCCTCTAACGCGCGCCTGAGGAATGCCAACCTTGAAGCGAGCACGTGGCTCCTCAAGTGTGGCATCCCCAGACCCCCTTGACACGGACGGAGGCAACAGACTCCTTTGTCGACCATGTGTTTGCGTCCTCTCCAAAGACAGGAGAATAGCAAACGCTCGAGCGCCTTCTCATGCTCGTCACGAGGGAAGTACTGACAGCCGGTAAAGGATCATGCTGGGAAAAGAGGTATGTGTTACACCTCCGCCAAGCCCTTCACGGAGAGACCCCGTCGACGCCAAATCTTGACCGACGCGCCGACCTTTGCCAGTACTTCTGACCAGTTTTTCTCCAGCTGTAAGTCCGGACCGAACCAAACTCCGGGGAGCTGACCGGCCCGTCCGTCCAGCTGAAGGGCCCCAAGGAGGGAAACTCCTTCCAGGCACTAACCGCAAGCCGGATGACTTGTCGCAGTTAATTCTGGCCCTGTCACCTTCTCGTACCGTACAAGCGCCTGGTGTACCGCCTCTATGTCCCTGCGGGAGGAAGCACAAAGGTCGTTACGTCATCGGCGTACGCAGAAACCCTGGCTCGGCTCCGCCAGGGACTTCAATTCCACGCAGGACCGGACTGCCCGTCTCGTCCCTTAGCCGGCGAAGGAGGGGCTCCAACATGAACATAAAGGAGAAGACAGTGGACAACCCTGTCGGACCGACCTAGACGGCGCGGGAAAGCGCCCGACAGCTTCCCGTTCACCTGTGTACCACAGCCCGGGGGAGCGATACAGAAGGCTAATCCAGCGGCTGAAGTCGGGTTTGAATCCGGCGGCCTGCAGGACAGCAGCCAGGTAGCCATGGTCAATCCTATCAAATGCCTTGGTTAGTCTAAATTGATCAGCGCGGCCTCATCGTCGTCTTCTACACCCTCTATGATCGGTGAATCAGAAGTGCAGGTTGCTCTGAATTGTTCTCCCTTCACAGAACAAGTCCTGATCCGGTTCCAACAGAGACTCGGCAACTAGCTGCAAGCGATTCGTCAGGATCTTGGCCAAATCTTTAACTCTGTGTTTAGCAGAGTTATGGGCCTGTAATCGTCTAGTTCCCTCCCAACCTTCTTGCCTTTTCTCAACAGCGTGATCACGCCCCTGGTGATCCGACCGGGGATGGACCCCTGCCGAAACCAGTGGTTGAACACGACTGCCAAAACGGGACAAAAAGGTGCGACGGCTCCTCAAGTACAATTCATGGGGCAAACCATCCAAACCTTAGCGACTTGCCACTGCCGACCTTCTTCAAAGCGTAGATTTCGTCCTCCGTAATCTCCCCTTCGCAACTAGCCGCTTCAGCCGGCAAAGCCGGGGAAAGTCAGCCAAATAGCTGCGAAAGTCCTCGTCACGGAGACCAGGCTCCTTGGTAAATCGGTGTTCGAAATGCTGCTGGAACGCCTCGCACATGTCGTCGGTCGACCTAAGGAGATGTCCCTCCGGGTCGCGTACCTCTCGAATGTGCCGGTCGCCGGCTCGGCGAAATTTCTTCCTTGCGCAGTTCCGCGCCCATTTTCACAGCTTCGGAAGACATCTTGCTTAACCGGCCCTAATTACCTGGCCCATGTAGCGCCCGCTAGTCGGGCAGCTCCAGGGCCTCGGCTAGGCTATTTCTAGGGAATCCCCACCAGCCTCCGCCCGGGCGAAATTAGCTCTAAGTGTCTTTGCCTCCGCAGCCTTATCTAGGTTGAGCCGCTGGCTATATTTGGTGGCGAAAGACCCACAATGGAGTCATAAGACTAACCCACCGCCTCCCAATGGCTCGCCCAATTAACGCCGCTGAACTAGTTTTGTCAGCTGGTCACGAAGTCCCGCCTGTCCAGTAAGGACTGGTTGAACTTCCAATAACCAGCCAACCTAGGCCTAAAATCTAACACCACACGGGCACAAACGAGTTTGTGATCCGTGTAGCCTAACCAGTGGAACGTTGGACATTCTAAGAAGTCTATGTCGGCTTCTCTCACTAACACCCTATCCAGGTACGCTGATACCCGGGTAGAGGGCCAACTACGCGTCCACGTCCACATGCTCCCTTCCGGATGATCGACCCGGTATCTATCGACGAGACCAAAATCGCCGACAAGATTGACCAGGCTACGATCACCACTCCACCCCGCTAGCGCCCCTCCCTCTATCCCATTTGGGGGTTAGGATGGCATTCCAGTCCCCAACTAAGATTAGCCGTCTTGAATGCACCATGAAGGGGCTCCAACAGCCGAAAGAAAGAGACACGCTCACCTTGAACATTGGGCGCATAAACCGCAATCAGCCGGAACGACTTGCTTTTCACTGCAATATCGGCCACGATCAGCCGGCCCTCGGCACCGACATGGACAAGGTCAACCCTCGCGTCCAGGGTACGCTTGCTCGCCGAGAAACACCTCTGGCCCGCCGGCTCCCATATGCTGAATAGCTTGACGAGTCGTCATCCAGCACACGAGTCGACTTCGCAAACAAAGTGAGTCTCTTGGATCGCGGCCACATCCGCCGTACGACAAGAGGTCACGAAGCAGGCGAGCCGCCTTTGATCCTGGGCATACGCATTCAAACTGGCTATCTTAATAGACATTTCTTAGATCTGAAAAAGAAAAAAGAAAAACCTGCAACAGCAGCACTGTCTGTATTAGGAAAAATCTCTGGTGGCTGGGACCCCGACGGACTGTCCTAGGGACCCTGTACCAACATCGGACGTAATCCGTCCGTCAGGGACAATACCGCCGACGTCCGTAGGGTAAGTGAGTTTTATTACCCTATATAAGCATGGGTGGATCAAAATGAGGGAACCGCAGCACAATTTCTAGCCATTTCTTTAATTCGGGGGTGCCTTCCTGCACCATTCTAATATTTGGGTAATGTTTTTTTACCTGGGCTATGTGGTCCCAGACCCTCAGGTTGCCTCCTGTTACGTATCAAGTGCAATGACGCCTGGGGCCTGGGAAAAGTTTTGGGGTCGTCCGTGGATAGTCCCTTGACCGAAGTGAGCTTAAGAAGCGGTTTCAGTAAGTTTCTCCTCTGCGACGACCATTCTGACACAATGCTCTCGTTAAGAGGATTTTCATGAGGGCATCCCCATGCGGAAGAATTTTCTTTTTATGTCGGGTAAGAACAGGAACAGGGAGGAGGGAGCGGGAGTAGTGGATCTTTTCAGAGGGGTCAGCTCAAAGGTCGGGGACTGGGACACCTTCTGTGGAGAAGAGGGTGAGCTCCACCAAGCACTTGCGCGTAGGAGCACCTGGTGGGGAGACCGGAAGTGATGAGCATTTGTCCCTGTGTTTTCTTTAGGTTCCCGCTCCTACTCCTCCGTCGACTCTTGGGTTTTTCATGATGCTCCTCTTCGTCGTCTCTTTCCAGTTTTAAGGACGCCGACCTTTCCACGTCCATTTCTTCCACCTTCTTGGGGGAGAGACTCATCTTCTGTTCATGTTTGGCCGGCGTTTCGGCGGAGGGAGACCTCTACCGGGGGCTCCTTTTGTTTTCCGGCCCCCGCCCAGAGGCGGCGCTTTTGCCAGGCACGCCTTCTGTTTAGCCAGGGATGCTACTTTGCCGGAGTCTGTTTTGGAGGCGTCTTGACGGGTGGCGACGTCTTTGCCGGAGAAGGAGTCTTTGCCTTCCTTCTACCGACCACCTGCCACTCGCCCTCCTTATTGCCAGTCTGAGCTGGAGTTGGTGTTGCAGGCTTAGTCGTCTCCTTTCCCCCTGCCTTTTCTTCTTGCTGCGGCTGCTTGGCTGTTTGGGCCTTTGGGGGCGGGTTCTTAATCCGGGCAAGTCTTGGCAACATGTTCCGCCGCCCCACAGACCCAACAGGCCGGCTTTCTTCCCTCCACAATCACGAATATCTTGCGACCCCTGCAAGTAATGATGTTGGGGATCTTTTCAATCCTCTCCTTCGTCAAGGTCACTTGGAGGGTCATGTCACCCGTTAAGAAGCCTGCCTTTGACCGTAGCGAGGAGACTTCTGACACTTTGCCATATCCGGCAAAAAAGGCACCGATATGGTCCTCGGCGATGTCCATTGGGACGCCATGCAGGGTAATTTTGAGTTTCTTAGTGCCCATATACTCCGTATGGATTTGGAGAGTCTTAGTTTCCATGACTACTCCCATTGGGGCCTTCGCCTCCCTGCAGATCCAAGCAGGACGTCCCACATGGCACGCCTCTCTGCTACGGCCCTGGCTTTGATCTTCAGTGCTTTAATACTTTCTTCAAACACGTCCCTGGGGACCCCAATTAATTTGTGTGTTTTAAGGTCCTTTGTTATCAAGGAAATTATGGGTATTCCGGGCTTCTATTAGAGCTAACTGTTCAGGGACCGAAACCAGTTCTGCTTCCTTGATAAACTCCGCGTACTTCAAGTTCATTTGAGCGTAGTACTCCTCTCCCTTAGTAATGATTCAACCTCCATTCCACCCAGAGGTAGAAGGTATGGGAGATGCTGCTGATACTTCCGAAGAGGGGTCGATCCCTAGTTGGTAAACTCCAGTCTCCCTCTTTCCCTCCCACCGAGGCCGTGGTGGGAGGACCGACTTCTTCCGGCCTATTACAGGCCATTGCCGCCAAAGTGGCCGAACACCGGGTAGTTGCAATCCGGTGTTTCGCGTTGTTTAGACGCTACTTTGCGCTGGCCCGAGCAATAAACTCGGGCTGGAATGCAAGCAAACCCAAAAACCAAATTGATAGCTAATATCACGGTGGAACAAAAGCTTCGCTCTGGTTTTTTTGCCAAACACCACACAAACAAAAGTCTGGGGGGGGATGGCTAGTTTTATTTATTCTTTAATTACAAAGAATTATGGCACAAGGCCGAAAAATGGGTGGGGGTACAAAACTTGGGGTGGTCTTCAGTACTCTATCTTATACCTAGCTAATCGGATTCACGGCCATACATACGTTACAATTTTCTCAATCACCATAAGAATTTACATCATCAACACTCATACATATCGTACACCAAATACCGCCAAAACCATACCGGGGACCACACAAAACGCCCCAAAATGTACATAAAAATTTGTGACTATTTGCAAATATAATACAAAAATAGATTTAAAAATTTGTGCATGAAATGACATGATGGGAAGAATGAAGAAACAAAAAACCCCCAAACTAAAAACAATTTCAAATGAACATCATATACATGGTGTTAGTAGGGCTAAACACACCCTCATAATTAAAGAGGCCACTGTATTCTGTGACAAAGGCAAGTCAAGTAGCTCTCTTTCTACAAGAAGGAAGCAGGTTAAAATAAATTGGACTGGGGAATATATAAGGCTGACCCAGCCGAGAGTAAAACTGAATAAACCAACGATGGATGAGGGATCTCGAATAGGATCTGTAACAAAGTATTAGAGGCTGGGAACAGGCTAGGACAACCCATACGCTCACGAACAACTAGGTACACAAAAGAATATCTACCTTAACCACGGGAAGGGGTTCCCAGGGAATCCCCCCGATGTGATTAGCAGATCTAAAAAAAGAAATCGAGGCTAGCCCCGGTCACACGAACCAGGCTCGCTGCATGTATCCACCTTTCGCAAAAGTCTGTCGGGTGCAGCCGTTCCGTTCAGTTCTAATCTTCATTTTGAGCTGGTGCTCAAAAATATCGGATTAGATCCTGATCCGAACGACCGCCCGCAAGACTTCCTCCGGTCGCGTCGTCCGCCTCTACATTCTAGCCGAAGCCGGCATCGAGGCTTTTATACTTCACTCCAGGTAGAACCTTTGTTGGCTACAGCGTATGCGCGATCAATGATGCGAGCTCCCGCGGCGCGATACGAGCGGTCAACTCGCCGACACGCGCCCACAACGGGCGAACGCGCGAGAACAATGGAAGAAGGCGTGCGCAGACGTCTCCTTGATTCCAAAGGTTGCAACGTTCACAATCTGGCGATGTAACGGGCCATTGAAACGCCCATCATTGAGAGACGACCATTCCCGAGCCAATCGCCAGGTCGAAGAAACTCAGAGTTGCTGAGCCAATCTACCTGGCCGCGACCAATAAGGCGGTACTCCACTCTCGACATGCCGAGCTTACTCAGCTTATCCTTCCGGCACCTCCACTAATCCCAAGTAGAGATTTTCTAGGCTGTGAAAGGTGCTGGACCGTGGAATGACGCTAACGACCCTTGAGCATTCGAGGAATTTCGGTCGCACCCAAGGGGCTTGACGGTCAGCCATGAGGTCGAGCGTGGTGATGAGCAAAGACATGTCCTCCACCCGCAAGCAACCGATCTTCCTCTAACGCGCGCCTGAGAATGCCAACCTTGAAGCGAGCACGTGGCTCCTCAAGTGTGGCATCCCCGACCCACTACGACACGGACGGAAACCGAGACTCCTTTGTGACCATGTGTTTGCGTCTCAAAGACGGGAGAGCCGCCGACGCTCGAGCGCCTTCTCATGATCGTCACAAAGAGAAGTACTGACAGCCAGTAAAGGATCATGGGAAAGAGGTATGTGTTACACACCTCCGCCAAACCCTTCACGGAGAGACCCCGTCGACGCCAAATCTTGACCGACGCGCCGACCTTTTGCCAGTACTTCTGACCAGTTTTTCTCCAGCTGTAAGTCCGGACGGAGCAAACTCCGAGGGCTTGACCGGCCCGTCCGTCAGCTGAAGGGCCCCGGGGGGAAACTCCCTTCCAGGCACCTAACCGCAAGCCGGATGACATCGCGTTCGGGTAAGCCTGTCCTTCTCGTACCGTACAAGCGCCTGGTGTACCGCCTCTATGTCCCTGCGGGAAGACTGCAAAGGTCGTTACGTCATCGGCGTGCGCACGGCCATAACCGAGCTCCGCCAGGGACTTCAATTCCACGCAGGACCGGACTGCCCGTCTCGTCCCTTAGCCGGCGAAGGAGCTCCAACGCCAAGACATAAAGGAGAAGACAGTGGACAACCCTGTCGGACCGACCTAGACAACGCGAAAGCGCCCGACAGCTCCCGTTCACCTGTACCACAGCCCGGGAGCGATACAGAAAGCTAATCCAGCGGCTGAAGTCGGGTTTGAATCCGGCGGCCTGCAGGACAGCAGCCAGGTAGCCATGGTCAATCCTATCAAATGCCTTGGACTGATCTAAATTGATCCATTTGACCTCATCGTCGTCTTCTACACCTCTATGATCGTGCGAATCAAGTGCAGGTTGCTCTGAATTATTCTCCCTTCTAGAACAAGTCTGATCCGGTTCCAACAGAGACTCAACAGCTAGCTGCAAGCGATTCGTCAGGATCTTGGCCAAAATCTTTAACTCTGTGTTGCACAACAGGGTCATGGGCCTG
>JBBBDQ010009140.1:0-14472 GCA_037127315.1 Ascarosepion bandense
GATTAATTTATTTATACAACAAAGCTTAGCAAGAAATATCGCTAATATTTTCAACAGAAATGAACTTCTCAATCGAACTGCTGTTTTCACACGGAGAAGAAATGTCGAATTTATGAAAATAATACTACTAAAAGTCATTCTTTATTTTTGCCGAATCACACAGGATTTTTAGCAGTAGACTGAATGGAAAAAAATCACAGATTGAAAAAGCACGCCAAACTTTAGATTGAAATGAGCGCCAGTACATGAAAATCGAACAGTTTTTAGGCAAAATGTCACGTGTTGCTTTCTCTAATCATTAACAAAATTTAGTAAACTCAATTTCAGTATAGCTGAAGAATGCCAAACACACATGCACACAACATACACGGTTTTGTACACACTAACACTTGGAGAAGAGTCAAAATACCGACAAAAATGCCTTGCGATGTTCGACGTCTATCACTTTAAAAAACTGTAACGGTAATTAATACAAGAGCACGACAAACCCTTCCGTGATCGGACTGTTTATCCATTACAAATGAGAAATATTGTCTTTTTAAACAAGACAAAAATCATTTAAATAGGATCGCGAAATTTATAATGCTGAAAATAAAAATTGTTTATTTATTTATTGATTTATTTGTTTATTTATTTATCTTGTCTCTCGTATTGTGTGAATTTGGAAAAAAAACATTTCGACGCTGTGAAAATTATCGAAAACATCTACAAATGAGAAAATGTTTACTTTATCTCCGTGTAGAAATGTTCGCTTTCATAGATATTATTTTCCGTTGTTTGTGATGAGAAATGAATATTCGATCCGAAATAAAAGTCGTGTGTTTGAGTGCTTGCTAAATAAAAGGCCGTTTACGTTTATCAGCAGTCGCTTACGGCCATATCACGTTGAATACACCGGTTCTCGTTCGATCACCGAAATTAAGCAACATCGAGCCTGGTCAGTACTTAGATGGGTGACCGCTTGGGAATACCAGGTGCTGTAAGCGTCTATTTTTATTTTGTTTTCTTTTATTTCACCATTTTCTACATTGTTCTCTTTCCTCTTCGTCCCATAAAAGGGATTGTACAATGTCCATTTCTGCATCATTCTCTACTCACTGCCATTTATATGCTGTTGGTTGGGAAAACACTCAGTAAATGAACGCTTCGATAGACATCTCTTTCTTTAGTAATGCCCGACTCTCGTCACATCTTCATACACCCATTTTCAGCCTTGACATCTGTCGCTCACAGCCTACATCTCTTAAATGCTTGATCATTGATTACGAATCTAGACAATAAACGCTGGCAATCTCAATAATACAATTGAAAATAACTTCTCATTCCTTTGCAACAGTGGCTTGTATCAGCA
Source organism: Ascarosepion bandense (assembly GCA_037127315.1). NCBI lineage: Eukaryota > Metazoa > Mollusca > Cephalopoda > Sepiida > Sepiidae > Ascarosepion > Ascarosepion bandense. Next base: position 1,352 of record JBBBDQ010009140.1, read on the forward strand.
GATAATAACGAAATTGCGATTAATTTATTTATACAACAAAGCTTAGCAAGAAATATCGCTAATATTTTCAACAGAAATGAACTTCTCAATCGAACTGCTGTTTTCACACGGAGAAGAAATGTCGAATTTATGAAAATAATACTACTAAAAGTCATTCATAATTGAGTAATTGCCATTGAAAATGACAGCATTTATTTTTGCCGAATCACACAGGATTTTTAGCAGTAGACTGAATGGAAAAAAATCACAGATTGAAAAAGCACGCCAAACTTTAGATTAAAATGAGCGCCAGTACATGAAAATCGAACAGTTTTTAGGCAAAATGTCACGTGTTGCGTTCTCTCATCATTAACAAAATTTAGTAAACTCAATTTCAGTATAGCTGAAGAATGCCAAACACACATGCACACAACATACACGGTGTTGTACACACTAACACTTGGAGAAGAGTCAAAATACCGACAAAAAAGCCTTGCGATGTTCGACGTCTATCAGTTTAAAAAACTGTAACGGTAATTAATACAAGAGCACGACAAACCCTTCCGTGATCAGACTGTTTATCCATTACAAATGAGAAATATTGTCTTTTTAAACAAGACAAAAATCATTTAAATAGTATCGCGAAATTTATAATGCTGAAAATAAAAGTTGTTTATTTATTTATTGATTTATTTATTTATTTATCTTGTCTCTCGTATTGTGTGAATTTGGAAAAAAAACATTTCGACGCTGTGAAAATTATTGAAAACATCTACAAATGAGAAAATGTTTACTTTATCTCCGTGTAGAAATGTTCGCTTTCATAGATATTATTTTCCGTTGTTTGTGATGAGAAATGAATATTCGATCCGAAAAAAGTCGTGTGTTTGAGTGCTTGCTAAATAAAAGGCCGTTTACGTTCATCAGTAGTCGCTTACGGCCATATCACGTTGAATATATCGGTTCTCGTCCGATCACCGAAGTTAAGCAACATCGAGCCTGGTCAGTACTTAGATGGGTGACCGCTTGGGAATACCAGGTGCTGTAAGCGTCTATTTTTATTTTGTTTTCTTTTATTTCACCATTTTCTACATTGTTCTCTTTCCTCTTCGTCCCATAAAAGGGATTGTACAATGTCCATTTCTGCATCATTCTCTACTCACTGCCATTTATATGCTGTTGGTTGGGAAAACACTCAGTAAATGAACGCTTCGATAGATATCTCTTTCTTTAGAAATGCCCGACTCTCGTCGCATCTTCATACACCCATTTTCAGCCTTGACATCTGTCGCTCACAGCCTACATCTCTTAAATGCTTGATCATTGATTACGAATCTAGACAATAAACGCTGGCAATCTCAATAATACAATTGAAAATAACTTCTCATTCCTTTGCAACAGTGGCTTGTATCAGCAGATAATAACGAAATTGCGATTAATTTATTTATACAACAAAGCTTAGCAAGAAATATCGCTAATATTTTCAACAGAAATGAACTTCTCAATCGAACTGCTGTTTTCACACGGAGAAGAAATGTCGAATTTATGAAAATAATACTACTAAAAGTCATTCATAATTGAGTAATTGCCATTGAAAATGACAGCATTTATTTTTGCCGAATCACACAGGATTTTTAGCAGTAGACTGAATGGAAAAAAATCACAGATTGAAAAAGCACGCCAACCTTTAGATTAAAATGAGCGCCAGTACATGAAAATCGAACAGTTTTTAGGCAAAATGTCACGTGTTGCGTTCTCTAATCATTAACAAAATTTAGTAAACTCAATTTCAGTATAGCTGAAGAATGCCAAACACACATGCACACAACATACACGGTGTTGTACACACTAACACTTGGAGAAGAGTCAAAATACCGACAAAAAAGCCTTGCGATGTTCGACGTCTATCACTTTAAAAAACTGTAACGGTAATTAATACAAGAGCACGACAAACCCTTCCGTGATCGGACTGTTTATCCATTACAAATGAGAAATATTGTCTTTTTAAACAAGACAAAAATCATTTAAATACGATCGCGAAATTTATAATGCTGAAAATAAAAATTGTTTATTTATTTATTTATTGATTTATTTATTTATTTATCTTGTCTCTCGTATTGTGTGAATTTGGAAAAAAAACATTTCGACGCTGTGAAAATTATCGAAAACATCTACAAATGAGAAAATGTTTACTTTATCTCCGTGTAGAAATGTTCGCTTTCATAGATATTATTTTCCGTTGTTTGTGATGAGAAATGAATATTCGATCCGAAATAAAAGTCGTGTGTTTGAGTGCTTGCTAAATAAAAGGCCGTTTACGTTTATCGGCAGTCGCTTACGGCCGTATCACGTTGAATACACCGGTTCTCGTCTGGTCACCGAAGTTAAGCAACATCGAACCTGGTCAGTACTTAGATGGGTGACCGCTTGGGAATACCAGGTGCTGTAAGCGACTATTTTTATTTTGTTTTCTTTTATTTCACCATTTTCTACATTGTTCTCTTTCCTCTTCGTCCCATAGAAGGGATTGTACAATGTCCATTTCTGCATCATTCTCTACTCACTGCCATTTATATGCTGTTGGTTGGGAAAACACTCAGTAAATGAACGCTTCGATAGACATCTCTTTCTTTAGTAATGCCCGACTCTCGTCACATCTTCATACACCCATTTTCAGCCTTGACATCTGTCGCTCACAGCCTACATCTCTTAAATGCTTGATCATTGATTACGAATCTAGACAATAAACGCTGGCAATCTCAATAATACAATTGAAAATAACTTCTCATTCCTTTGCAACAGTGGCTTGTATCAGCAGATAATAACGAAATTGCGATTAATTTATTTATACAACAAAGCTTAGCAAGAAATATCGCTAATATTTTCAACAGAAATGAACTTCTCAATCGAACTGCTGTTTTCACACGGAGAAGAAATGTCGAATTTATGAAAATAATACTACTAAAAGTCATTCATAATTGAGTAATTGCCATTGAAAATGACAGCATTTATTTTTGCCGAATCACACAGGATTTTTAGCAGTAGACTGAATGGAAAAAAATCACAGATTGAAAAAGCACGCCAAACTTTAGATTAAAATGAGCGCCAGTACATGAAAATCGAACAGTTTTTAGGCAAAATGTCACGTGTTGCGTTCTCTCATCATTAACAAAATTTAGTAAACTCAATTTCAGTATAGCTGAAGAATGCCAAACACACATGCACACAACATACACGGTGTTGTACACACTAACACTTGGAGAAGAGTCAAAATACCGACAAAAAAGCCTTGCGATGTTCGACGTCTATCAGTTTAAAAAACTGTAACGGTAATTAATACAAGAGCACGACAAACCCTTCCGTGATCAGACTGTTTATCCATTACAAATGAGAAATATTGTCTTTTTAAACAAGACAAAAATCATTTAAATAGGATCGCGAAATTTATAATGCTGAAAATAAAAGTTGTTTATTTATTTATTGATTTATTTATTTATTTATCTTGTCTCTCGTATTGTGTGAATTTGGAAAAAAAACATTTCGACGCTGTGAAAATTATTGAAAACATCTACAAATGAGAAAATGTTTACTTTATCTCCGTGTAGAAATGTTCGCTTTCATAGATATTATTTTCCGTTGTTTGTGATGAGAAATGAATATTCGATCCGAAAAAAGTCGTGTGTTTGAGTGCTTGCTAAATAAAAGGCCGTTTACGTACATCAGTAGTCGCTTACGGCCATATCACGTTGAATATATCGGTTCTCGTCCGATCACCGAAGTTAAGCAACATCGAGCCTGGTCAGTACTTAGATGGGTGACCGCTTGGGAATACCAGGTGCTGTAAGCGTCTATTTTTATTTTGTTTTCTTTTATTTCACCATTTTCTACATTGTTCTCTTTCCTCTTCGTCCCATAAAAGGGATTGTACAATGTCCATTTCTGCATCATTCTCTACTCACTGCCATTTATATGCTGTTGGTTGGGAAAACACTCAGTAAATGAACGCTTCGATAGATATCTCTTTCTTTAGAAATGCCCGACTCTCGTCGCATCTTCATACACCCATTTTCAGCCTTGACATCTGTCGCTCACAGCCTACATCTCTTAAATGCTTGATCATTGATTACGAATCTAGACAATAAACGCTGGCAATCTCAATAATACAATTGAAAATAACTTCTCATTCCTTTGCAACAGTGGCTTGTATCAGCAGATAATAACGAAATTGCGATTAATTTATTTATACAACAAAGCTTAGCAAGAAATATCGCTAATATTTTCAACAGAAATGAACTTCTCAATCGAACTGCTGTTTTCACACGGAGAAGAAATGTCGAATTTATGAAAATAATACTACTAAAAGTCATTCATAATTGAGTAATTGCCATTGAAAATGACAGCATTTATTTTTGCCGAATCACACAGGATTTTTAGCAGTAGACTGAATGGAAAAAAATCACAGATTGAAAAAGCACGCCAACCTTTAGATTAAAATGAGCGCCAGTACATGAAAATCGAACAGTTTTTAGGCAAAATGTCACGTGTTGCGTTCTCTAATCATTAACAAAATTTAGTAAACTCAATTTCAGTATAGCTGAAGAATGCCAAACACACATGCACACAACATACACGGTGTTGTACACACTAACACTTGGAGAAGAGTCAAAATACCGACAAAAAAGCCTTGCGATGTTCGACGTCTATCACTTTAAAAAACTGTAACGGTAATTAATACAAGAGCACGACAAACCCTTCCGTGATCGGACTGTTTATCCATTACAAATGAGAAATATTGTCTTTTTAAACAAGACAAAAATCATTTAAATACGATCGCGAAATTTATAATGCTGAAAATAAAAATTGTTTATTTATTTATTTATTGATTTATTTATTTATTTATCTTGTCTCTCGTATTGTGTGAATTTGGAAAAAAAACATTTCGACGCTGTGAAAATTATCGAAAACATCTACAAATGAGAAAATGTTTACTTTATCTCCGTGTAGAAATGTTCGCTTTCATAGATATTATTTTCCGTTGTTTGTGATGAGAAATGAATATTCGATCCGAAATAAAAGTCGTGTGTTTGAGTGCTTGCTAAATAAAAGGCCGTTTACGTTTATCGGCAGTCGCTTACGGCCGTATCACGTTGAATACACCGGTTCTCGTCTGGTCACCGAAGTTAAGCAACATCGAACCTGGTCAGTACTTAGATGGGTGACCGCTTGGGAATACCAGGTGCTGTAAGCGACTATTTTTATTTTGTTTTCTTTTATTTCACCATTTTCTACATTGTTCTCTTTCCTCTTCGTCCCATAGAAGGGATTGTACAATGTCCATTTCTGCATCATTCTCTACTCACTGCCATTTATATGCTGTTGGTTGGGAAAACACTCAGTAAATGAACGCTTCGATAGACATCTCTTTCTTTAGTAATGCCCGACTCTCGTCACATCTTCATACACCCATTTTCAGCCTTGACATCTGTCGCTCACAGCCTACATCTCTTAAATGCTTGATCATTGATTACGAATCTAGACAATAAACGCTGGCAATCTCAATAATACAATTGAAATTAACTTCTCATTCCTTTGCAACAGTGGCTTGTATCAGCAGATAATAACGAAATTGCGATTAATTTATTTATACAACAAAGCTTAGCAAGAAATATCGCTAATATTTTCAACAGAAATGAACTTCTCAATCGAACTGCTGTTTTCACACGGAGAAGAAATGTCGAATTTATGAAAATAATACTACTAAAAGTCATTCATAATTGAGTAATTGCCATTGAAAATGACAGCATTTATTTTTGCCGAATCACACAGGATTTTTAGCAGTAGACTGAATGGAAAAAAATCACAGATTGAAAAAGCACGCCAAACTTTAGATTAAAATGAGCGCCAGTACATGAAAATCGAACAGATTTAGGCAAAATGTCACGTGTTGCGTTCTCTAATCATTAACAAAATTTAGTAAACTCAATTTCAGTATAGCTGAAGAATGCCAAACACACATGCACACAACATACACGGTGTTGTACACACTAACACTTGGAGAAGAGTCAAAATACCGACAAAAAAGCCTTGCGATGTTCGACGTCTATCACTTTAAAAGACTGTGACGGTAATTAATACAAGAGCACGACAAACCCTTCCGTGATCGGACTGTTTATCCATTACAAATGAGAAATATTGTCTTTTTAAACAAGACAAAAATCATTTAAATAGGATCGCGAAATTTATAATGCTGAAAATAAAAATTGTTTATTTATTTATTGATTTATTTATTTATTTATCTTGTCTCTCGTATTGTTTGAATTTGGAAAAAAAACATTTCGACGCTGTGAAAATTATCGAAAACATCTACAAATGAGAAAATGTTTACTTTATCTCCGTGTAGAAATGTTCGCTTTCATAGATATTATTTTCCGTTGTTTGTGATGAGAAATGAATATTCGATCCGAAATAAAAGTCGTGTGTTTGAGTGCTTGCTAAATAAAAGGCCGTTTACGTTTATCAGCAGTCGCTTACGGCCATATCACGTTGAATACACCGGTTCTCGTCCGATCACCGAAATTAAGCAACATCGAGCCTGGTCAGTACTTAGATGGGTGACCGCTTGGGAATACCAGGTGCTGTAAGCGTCTATTTTTATTTTGTTTTCTTTTATTTCACCATTTTCTACATTGTTCTCTTTCCTCTTCGTCCCATAAAAGTGATTGTACAATGTCCATTTCTGCATCATTCTCTACTCACTGCCATTTATATGCTGTTGGTTGGGAAAACACTCAGTAAATGAACGCTTCGATAGACATCTCTTTCTTTAGTAATGCCCGACTCTCGTCACATCTTCATACACCCATTTTCAGCCTTGACATCTGTCGCTCACAGCCTACATCTCTTAAATGCTTGATCATTGATTACGAATCTAGACAATAAACGCTGGCAATCTCAATAATACAATTGAAACTAACTTCTCATTCCTTTGCAACAGTGGCTTGTATCAGCAGATAATAACGAAATTGCGATTAATTTATTTATACAACAAAGCTTAGCAAGAAATATCGCTAATATTTTCAACAGAAATCAACTTCTCAATCGAACTGCTGTTTTCACACGGAGAAGAAATGTCGAATTTATGAAAATAATACTACTAAAAGTCATTCATAATTGAGTAATTGCCATTGAAAATGACAGCATTTATTTTTGCCGAATCACACAGGATTTTAGCAGTAGACTGAATGGAAAAAAATCACAGATTGAAAAAGCACGCCAAACATTAGATTGAAATGAGCGCCAGTACATGAAAATCGAACAGTTTTTAGGCAAAATGTCACGTGTTGCGTTCTCTAATCATTAACAAAATTTAGTAAACTCAATTTCAGTATAGCTGAAGAATGCCAAACACACATGCACACAACATACACGGTGTTGTACACACTAACACTTGGAGAAGAGTCAAAATACCGACAAAAAAGCCTTGCGATGTTCGACGTCTATCACTTTAAAAAACTGTAACGGTAATTAATACAAGAGCACGACAAACCCTTCCGTGATCGGACTGTTTATCCATTACAAATGAGAAATATTGTCTTTTTAAACAAGACAAAAATCATTTAAATAGGATCGCGAAATTTATAATGCTGAAAATAAAAATTGTTTATTTATTTATTGATTTATTTATTTATTTATCTTGTCTCTCGTATTGTGTGAATTTGGAAAAAAAACATTTCGACGCTGTGAAAATTATCGAAAACATCTACAAATGAGAAAATGTTTACTTTATCTCCGTGTAGAAATGTTCGCTTTCATAGATATTATTTTCCGTTGTTTGTGATGAGAAATGAATATTCGATCCGAAATAAAAGTCGTGTGTTTGAGTGCTTGCTAAATAAAAGGCCGTTTACGTTTATTAGCAGTCGCTTACGGCCGTATCATGTTGAATACACCGGTTCTCGTCCTATCACCGAAGTTAAGCAACGTCGAACCTGGTCAGTACTTAGATGGGTGACCGCTTGGGAATACCAGGTGCTGTAATCGTCTATTTTTATTTTGTTTTCTTTTATTTCACCATTTTCTACATTGTTCTCTTTCCTCTTCGTCCCATAAAAGGGATTGTACAATGTCCATTTCTGCATCATTCTCTACTCACTGCCATTTATATGCTGTTGGTTGGGAAAACACTCAGTAAATGAACGCTTCGATAGACATCTCTTTCTTTAGTAATGCCCGACTCTCGTCACATCTTCATACACCCATTTTCAGCCTTGACATCTGTCGCTCACAGCCTACATCTCTTAAATGCTTGATCATTGATTACGAATCTAGACAATAAACGCTGGCAATCTCAATAATACAATTGAAAATAACTTCTCATTCCTTTGCAACAGTGGCTTGTATCAGCAGATCATAACGAAATTGCGATTAATTTATTTATACAACAAAGCTTAGCAAGAAATATCGCTAATATTTTCAACAGAAATGAACTTCTCAATCGAACTGCTGTTTTCACACGGAGAAGAAATGTCGAATTTATGAAAATAATACTACTAAAAGTCATTCATAATTGAGTAATTGCCATTGAAAATGACAGCATTTATTTTTGCCGAATCACACAGGATTTTTAGCAGTAGACTGAATGGAAAAAAATCACAGATTGAAAAAGCACACCAAACTTTAGATTAAAATGAGCGCCAGTACATGAAAATCGAACAGTTTTTAGGCAAAATGTCACGTGTTGCGTTCTCTAATCATTAACAAAATTTAGTAAACTCAATTTCAGTATAGCTGAAGAATGCCAAACGCACATGCACACAACATACACGGTGTTGTACACACTAACACTTGGAGAAGAGTCAAAATACCGACAAAAAAGCCTTGCGATGTTCGACGTCTATCACTTTAAAAAACTGTAACGGTAATTAATACAAGAGCACGACAAACCCTTCCGTGATCGGACTGTTTATCCATTACAAATGAGAAATATTGTCTTTTTAAACAAGACAAAAATCATTTAAATAGGATCGCGAAATTTATAATGCTGAAAATAAAAATTGTTTATTTATTTATTGATTTATTTATTTATTTATCTTGTCTCTCGTATTGTGTGAATTTGGAAAAAAAACATTTCGACGCTGTGAAAATTATCGAAAACATCTACAAATGAGAAAATGTTTACTTTATCTCCGTGTAGAAATGTTCGCTTTCATAGATATTATTTTCCGTTGTTTGTGATGAGAAATGAATATTCGATCCGAAATAAAAGTCGTGTGTTTGAGTGCTTGCTAAATAAAAGGCCGTTTACGTTTATCAGCAGTCGCTTACGGCCATATCACGTTGAATACACCGGTTCTCGTCCGATCACCGAAGTTAAGCAACATCGAGCCTGGTCAGTACTTAGATGGGTGACCGCTTGGGAATACCAGGTGCTGTAAGCGTCTATTTTTATTTTGTTTTCTTTTATTTCACCATTTTCTACATTGTTCTCTTTCCTCTTCGTCCCATAAAAGGGATTGTACAATGTCCATTTCTGCATCATTCTCTACTCACTGCCATTTATATGCTGTTGGTTGGGAAAACACTCAGTAAATGAACGCTTCGATAGACATCTCTTTCTTTAGTAATGCCCGACTCTCGTCACATCTTCATACACCCATTTTCAGCCTTGACATCTGTCGCTCACAGCCTACATCTCTTAAATGCTTGATCATTGATTACGAATCTAGACAATAAACGCTGGCAATCTCAATAATACAATTGAAAATAACTTCTCATTCCTTTGCAACAGTGGCTTGTATCAGCAGATAATAACGAAATTGCGATTAATTTATTTATACAACAAAGCTTAGCAAGAAATATCGCTAATATTTCCAACAGAAATCAACTTCTCAATCGAACTGCTGTTTTCACACGGAGAAGAAATGTCGAATTTATGAAAATAATACTACTAAAAGTCATTCATAATTGAGTAATTGCCATTGAAAATGACAGCATTTATTTTTGCCGAATCACACAGGATTTTTAGCAGTAGACTGAATGGAAAAAAAATCACAGATTGAAAAAGCACGCCAAACTTTATATTGAAATGAGCGCCAGTACATGAAAATCGCACAGTTTTTAGGCAAAATGTCACGTGTTGCGTTCTCTAATCATTAACAAAATTTTGTAAACTCAATTTCAGTAGAGCTGAAGAATGCCAAACACACATGCACACAACATACACGGTGTTGTACACACTAACACTTGGAGAAGAGTCAAAATACCGACAAAAAATCCTTGCGATGTTCGACGTCTATCACTTTAAAAAACTGTAACGGTAATTAATACAAGAGCACGACAAACCCTTCCGTGATCGGACTGTTTATCCATTACAAATGAGAAATATTGTCTTTTTAAACAAGACAAAACTCATTTAAATAGGATCGCGAAATTTATAATGCTGAAAATAAAAATTGTTTATTTATTTATTGATTTATTTATTTATTTATCTTGTCTCTCGTATTGTGTGAATTTGGAAAAAAAACATTTCGACGCTGTGAAAATTATCGAAAACATCTACAAATGAGAAAATGTTTACTTTATCTCCGTGTAGAAATGTTCGCTTTCATAGATATTATTTTCCGTTGTTTGTGATGAGAAATGAATATTCGATCCGAAATAAAAGTCGTGTGTTTGAGTGCTTGCTAAATAAAAGGCCATTTACGTTTATCGGCAGTCGCTTACGGCCATATCACGTTGAATACCCCGGTTCTCGTCCGATCACCGAAGTTAAGCAACATCGAGCCTGGTCACTACTTAGATGGGTGACCGCTTGGGAATACCAGGTGCTGTAAGCGTCTATTTTTATTTTGTTTTCTTTTATTTCACCATTTTCTACATTGTTCTCTTTCCTCTTCGTCCCATAAAAGGGATTGTACAATGTCCATTTCTGCATCATTCTCTACTCACTGCCATTTATATGCTGTTGGTTGGGAAAACACTCAGTAAATGAACGCTTCGATAGACATCTCTTTCTTTAGTAATGCCCGACTCTCATCACATCTTCATACACCCATTTTCAGCCTTGACATCTGTCTCTCACAGCCTACATCTCTTAAATACTTGATCATTGATTACGAATCTAGACTATAAACGCTGGCAATCTTAATAATACAATTGAAAATAACTTCTCATTCCTTTGCAACAGTGGCTTGTATCAGCAGATAATAACGAAATTGCGATTAATTTATTTATACAACAAAGCTTAGCAAGAAATATCGCTAATATTTCCAACAGAAATGAACTTCTCAATCGAACTGCTGTTTTCACACGGAGAAGAAATGTCGAATTTATGAAAATAATACTACTAAAAGTCATTCATAATTGAGTAATTGCCATTGAAAATGACAGCATTTATTTTTGCCGAATCACACAGGATTTTTAGCAGTAGACTGAATGGAAAAAAATCACAGATTAAAAAAGCACGCCAAACTTTGGATTGAAATGAGCGCCAGTACATGAAAATCGAACAGTTTTTAGGCAAAATGTCACGTGTTGCGTTCTCTAATCATTAACAAAATTTAGTAAACTCAATTTCAGTATAGCTGAAGAATGCCAAACACACATGCACACAACATACACGGTGTTGTACACACTAACACTTGGAGAAGAGTCAAAATACCGACAAAAAAGCCTTGCGATGTTCGACGTCTATCACTTTAAAAAACTATAACGGTAATTAATACAAGAGCTCGACAAACCCTTCCGTGATCGGACTGTTTATCCATTACAAATGAGAAATATTGTCTTTTTAAACAAGACAAAAATCATTTAAATAAGATCGCGAAATTTATAATGCTGAAAATAAAAATTGTTTATTTATTTATTGATTTATTTATTTATTTATCTTGTCTCTCGTATTGTGTGAATTTGGAAAAAAAACATTTCGACGCTGTGAAAATTATCGAAAACATCTACAAATGAGAAAATGTTTACTTTATCTCCGTGTAGAAATGTTCGCTTTCATAGATATTTTCCGTTGTTTGTGATGAGAAATGAATATTCGATCCGAAATAAAAGTCGTGTGTTTGAGTGCTTGCTAAATAAAAGGCCGTTTACGTTTATCAGCAGTCGCTTACGGCCATATCACTTTGAATACACCAATTCTCGTCCGATCACAGAAGTTATGCAACATCGAGCCTGGTCAGTACTTAGATGGGTGACCGCTTGGGAATACCAGGTGCTGTAAGCGTCTATTTTTATTTTGTTTTCTTTTATTTCACCATTTTCTACATTGTTCTCTTTCCTCTTCGTCCCATAAAAGGGATTGTACAATGTCCATTTCTGCATCATTCTCTACTCACTGCCATTTATATGCTGTTGGTTGGGAAAACACTCAGTAAATGAACGCTTCGATAGACATCTCTTTCTTTAGTAATGCCCGACTCTCGTCACATCTTCATACACCCATTTTCAGCCTTGACATCTGTCGCTCACAGCCTACATCTCTTAAATGCTTGATCATTGATTACGAATCTAGACAATAAACGCTGGCAATCTCAATGATACAATTGAAAATAACTTCTCATTCCTTTGCAACAGTGGCTTGTATCAGCAGATCATAACGAAATTGCGATTAATTTATTTATACAACAAAGCTTAGAAAGAAATATCGCTAATATTTTCAACAGAAATGAACTTCTCAATCGAACTGCTGTTTTCACACGGAGAAGAAATGTCGAATTTATGAAAATAATACTACTAAAAGTCATTCATAATTGAGTAATTGCCATTGAAAATGACAGCATTTATTTTTGCCGAATCACACAGGATTTTTAGCAGTAGACTGAATGGAAACAAATCACAGATTGAAAAAGCACGCCAAACTTTAGATTAAAATGAGCGCCAGTACATGAAAATCGAACAGTTTTTAGGCAAAATGTCACGTGTTGCGTTCTCTAATCATTAACAAAATTTAGTAAACTCAATTTCAGTATAGCTGAAGAATGCCAAACACACATGCACACAACATACACGGTGTTGTACACACTAACACTTGGAGAAGAGTCAAAATACCGACAAAAAAGCCTTGCGATGTTCGACGTCTATCACTTTAAAAAACTGTAACGGTAATTAATACAAGAGCTCGACAAACCCTTCCGTGA
>JBBBDQ010009154.1:0-15063 GCA_037127315.1 Ascarosepion bandense
TCGAGTTGGTGAATTTCGGTCGCACCCAGTCTGGACGGTCAGCCATAGTCGGGGAAGGCAAGGAACATGTCCCTCACTACCCCCGCAAGCAACCGATTCTCCACCGCCAGCCTGAGGAATGCCAACCTCGAAGCGAGCACATGGCTCCTCAAGTGGCATCCCCAGACCCCCTTGACACGGACGGAGGGTAACAGACTCCTTTGTATGACCACAGGCTTGCGTCCTCTCCACAGACAGGAGAGTAGCAAACGCTCGAGCGCCTTCTCATGATCGTCACAAAAGGGGAAGGCTTGACAGCCGGTAAAGGATCTTGGGGAAGAGGTATGTGTTACACACTCGCCGCCCTTTACGGAGAGACTCCGTCGACGCCAAGTCTTGACCGACGCGCCGACCTTTGCCAGTATTTCAGACCAGTTTTCTCCAGTTGCAAGTCCGGACCGAACCAGTCCTCGAGGATTTTGACCGGCCCGTCCGTCCAGCTGAAGGGCCCCGGAGGGAAACACCCTTCCAGGCACCTAACCGCAAGCCGGATGACGGTGCATCGCGGTTAATTCTGGCCCTGTCACCTCTCTCGTACTGTTCAAGCGCCTGTTGTACCGCTCTATATCCCTGCGGGAGGACAAGAAAAGGTCGCTACGTCATCGGCGTACGCGGAAACCCTGGCTTGAGCTCCAGGGACAGCAATTCCACGCAGGACCGGACTGCCCGTCTGTCCCTCAGCCGGCGAAGGAGGGCCCAACGCCAAGACGTAAAGGAGAGAGGACAGTGGACAACCCTGTCGGACCGACCTAGACAGCGCGAAAGCGCCCGACAGCTTCCCGTTCACCTGTACCACAGCCTGGGGAGTTGATACAGAAGGCTAATCCAGCGGCTGAAGTCGGGTTTGGACCCGGCGGCCTGCAGGACAGCAGCCAGTAGCCATGGTCAACTTATCAAATGCCTTGGACTGATCCAAATTGATCAGCGCGGCCTCGTCGTCGTCTTCTACACCCTCTATGATCGTGCGAATCAAGTGCAGGTTGCTCTGAATTGTTCGTCCCTTCACAGAACAAGTCTGATCCGGTTCCAACAGAGACTCGGCAACTAGCTGCAAGCGGTTCCGTCAGATCTTGGGCTGCACCAACTCTAAACAGCAGAGTTGCGGGCCTGTGACCATCTAATTCCTCCAACCTTCTTGCCTTTTTCAACAGCGTGATCAGCTCCAAGATCCGACCGGGGATGGACCCCCTGCTCGAATCCAGTGGTTGAACACGACAGCCAAGATCGGGACAAAAAGGTGCGACATCCTCAAGTACAATTCATAGGGCAAACCATCCAAACCTGGCGATTGGCGACTGCCGACCTCTTCAAAGCCGCTATCTCCGTACTCCCCTTCAAGAAAGGCTAGCCGCTTTCCAGCCGGCAAGAGCCGGGGAAAGTCAGCCAAATAGCTGTGAAACTCCTCGTCACGGAGACCGGGCTCCTTGGTAAAACGGTGTTCGAAATGCTGCCGGAACGCCCCGCACATGTCGTCAGTGGACCTAAGGAGATGTCCCTCCGGGTCGCGCACCTCTCGAATGTACCGGTCGCCGGCTTGGCGAATTTCTTCCTTGCGCAGTTCTGCGCCCATTTTCACAGCTTCGAAGATATTCTACTTAACTTGGTCTTCAATTACTTGACCCATGTAGCGCCCCGCTAGTCGAACGCCCAGGGCCTCCCCTCTTACAAGGCTATTTCTAGGGGATCCCCACCAGCCTCCGCCCGGGAGAAATTAGTTCTAAGTGTCTTTGCCTCCGCAGCCTTATCTAGTTTGACGTTGGCTATATTTGCAGCAAAAAGACCTAATGGAGTCCTTAAGGCAAACCCACCACTTACCCCCAATGACTCGCCCAATTAACGCCCGCTGAACTAGTTTTGTCAGCTGGTCACGAAAGTCCCGCCTGTCCAGTAAGGACTGATTGAACTTCCAATAACCAGCCAACCTAGGCTCTAACACCACTCTTCGGGCACAAACGAGTTTGTGGTCCGAGTAGCCTAACCAGTGGAAC
Organism: Ascarosepion bandense; assembly: GCA_037127315.1. Taxonomy (NCBI): domain Eukaryota; kingdom Metazoa; phylum Mollusca; class Cephalopoda; order Sepiida; family Sepiidae; genus Ascarosepion; species Ascarosepion bandense. The sequence goes on from JBBBDQ010009154.1 coordinate 2,028, forward strand.
GTTGACATCTCTAAGAAGTCTGCAGCCGGCCACCACTCTCACTAACATCCTATCCAGGTACGCAGATACCCGGGTAGAAGGCCAATTAAGGCCCACGTCCACATACTCCCATCCGGATGATCGACTCGGTATCTATCGACGAGACCAAATTCGCCGATCAGATCAACCAGGCTACGATCACCACCTCCCACTAGCGCCCTCCTCTATCCCATTTGGGGTTAGGACGGCATTCCAGTCCCCAACTAAGGATTAGCCGTGTTGGATCCACCATGAAGGGCTCCAACAGCCGAAAGAAAGAGACTCGCTCAATTGAACATTGGGCGCATAAACTACAATCAGCCGGAACGACTTGTTTTCACTGCAATATCGGCCACGATCTGCTGGCCCTCGGCACCGACATGGACAAGTATCAACCTCATGTCCAGGGTACGCTTGACCAGCAAAAGAAACACTTGGCATGCCAACTCCATATGTTGAAGGACGACAAAGTCGTTAGACAGCACACAAGAGTCGGTTTCAAACAAAGTGAGTCTCTTGGATCGCGGCCATCCACGCCGAAGGACAAGAGGTCACGAAGCAGGCGAGCCGCCTTGTTCCGATCCCTTGTGCCTCGCATTCAGGCTCGGTTATCGTAATAGACATTCCTTAGACCTTGAAAAGAAAAAACAAAAACATGCAACAAAAGGCACTAGTCACATACCGGATAGAAATCTCTGGTGGAAGGGACCCCGACGGACTGTCCTAGGGAACCCGTTCTCTATGTCGGACGTAATTCCGTCCGTCTAGGACAATCCCGCCGACGTCCGTAGGGTAGGTTAGTTTACCACCCTCTATATAAGCAGGGGTGGAGTAAAACTGGGAACCTCCCAGCACAGTTCTTGGCCATCTTCTTGAGTTCAGGAGTGTTTTCAGACACCATCCTGATTTTGGGATAGTGCTCTTGACTTGTTCTATATGTTCCCAGACTTCGTAGGTTACCCCCGGTGTTTCTAACGAGGGTAATAAATTCTGGGGCCTGGGAAAAGTTTTTAGGGTCTTCCGTGGACATGTTGTTGACCGAAGTCAGTTTTAGGAGGGTTTTAGAAGCTTGCGCCTCTGTGACGACCACTCCTCCACAATGTTTTCATCGTCGACTTTCATCAAGGCATCGCCTTGGGGTAGGGCTTTTCTTTCTTTTTTGCCCGGGTGGAGTGGGCAGTGGAGAGGGAGGGAGAGGGAGTTGCAGATATGTGTTTTTTAAGGGGGTTACTTGAAGGTTGGGACTGGGAAGCTTTGCGCGGGATGGAGGTGTTTGCTTCTCTTGCTTTCTCCGCAAGTCCACCTTACTGGGGATACGGGTAGAGACGAGCATCTGTCGGCTGGTTTCCTCTCTCGGTGCTCCTGTTTCTCCTCCTACTTCGGGTTGTCTTGTTTTTCTTCTTCTCCCTCTTCTCCCGCGTTTTAAGGACGCTCTTCCCACTTCCATGGGTTCTGGTGCATCTATTTTGGGGGGAAGAAGCCTTTTCCTTCTCCTGTTTGGTTGGCGACTTTTTTGGTGTGGGCTCCTCTTTACATGCGGCACCTCACAGGGGACTCCTTCTGCTTGGTCGGAGCCGGCACTTTGGCTGGAGTTTGTTTTGCCGGCCCCTTGGCAGGCGGCGGCACCTCTGCCGGAGAAGGCTTTTGCTTTTTTCTCTTGCACCACCTGCCACTCGCCCTCCTTGTTAGCTGCCGGTGCTGGTATGGTGTTACTGGGGCAGGTTTTGCTGTTTCTTGCTGTTTGGCTGGTTGGGCCTTTGGGGGCGGGGTCTTGGTCAGCATGCCTTGCGACGTGTTCCGCCGCCCCGCAGACCCAACAGCAAGGCTTCTTGCCTTCTACAATAATAAATATTGTCCGATCCCTGCAGGTTAGAATATTTGGGATCTTCTCAATGCTCTTTCGGCAAGGTCACGTGAAGTGGTCAGACCGTAAAGAGTCTGCCTCGACCGCGAGGAGACGTCGGCCACCTTCCTGCAATTTTAAAAAAGGCGCCGACGTGGTCCTCAGCAATGTCCATAGGGACGCCATGCAAAGTAATTTTAACTTTTCTGGCTCCCATATACCGTACAGTTGATGAGTTTTAGTCTCCAAGACTAAGCCGACCATACTTTTGGCCTCGTCAGCGGAGCCAAGCAAGACGTCCCATACGGCATTGCTTCTCCTCGCTACGGCCTTGGCGCCAATTTTGCGCCTTGGGTGTATCTTCAAAGGCCTCTCTAGCTACTCCAATCATCTTCTGAGTTTTTAGGTTCCTTAGTAATCAAAGTGATTATTTTGGCCTCAATTTGTGCCAATTCTTCTGGCACTGGACGACCAACTCAGTTCCTTTTATGGCCTCTGCGTATTTGTTTTTCATACGGCTCGTAATACTCCTCCTCCTTTTACTGTGAGCTTTGCCCTCCTTCCACCCAGAGGTCGAGGGTTTCGGGGATGCTGGAGTTGCTGGTACTTCTGAAGGGGGATTGATCCGCGGCGGTAATGCCCAACTTCTCCTTCCCTCCCACCGACGCCGTGGTGGGAGGAAGTACGAGTTCATCCTGCCTAAGTGAGCATGGCCTCCTCTAAGGACTCACCGACTACTCTGCCTCTCAGTTTTCGCGTCCTTATAAAAGGCCACTACTTCCACAAATTATCAGCGCTATAAACCCCGATGGAATTTGCACTAGTCTAGTGTCACCCAAAGAGACTACGTCCTGAAACAGAAAAAATTGTTAGAAAAAGACAAACAAAATCTCCTGTGGCAGGCAAGTATGTGTATTTATCTGCAAAGAAGAGAATTCGCTCAAGGCCGAAAACGGGAGGGGGAACAAAAACTTGGGTTGGTCTTCAGTACTCTATCCTATACCTAGCTAATCATCTTCACGACCCATGCATACATTTCATACGTGTTTCTCATTCACCACAAGAATTTGTCCATCGACACTCATACTTGTCAAACACCAAAAAAACCGCAAACACATACCAGGGACCTACAAAAACACCTAAAATGTACATAAAATTTTTTTTTGCTATGTACAATAATTACAAAAATAGCTTTATAAATTTTTAATGAAATGATATGATGGGAAGGGGGTTGTGGAAGAAAAACAAAAAATCCCCAAAACAAAAACAATTTCAAATGAATATATATACATAATATTAGTAAGACCCAAACACACTCGCAACTAAAGAGCCACCACTTACCGCCTCCAGCGACAAAATCAAGCCGCCTTCTAAGGGAATGGGTGAACCGGGTAAAAATAAATTGACTGAGAATATAAGACTGACCCAGCCGAGAGTAAAACGGGACAAAAATAACAATGACAATGGGGATTCCCGAACTGGATCATACAGCAGTGGAGCCGGGAACAGGCCAGGACAACACAATCACTCACATTAACTAGTACACAAAAAAGACTTCTTACCTTAACCGCGGAGGGGTTCCAAAGGAATCCACCCCGATGCGACTAGCAGATCTAAAAAGAAAAATCGAAGAGCCCCAGTCACGCGAACCAGGCTCGCCGCATTTATCCACCTCGCCGAACTCTGTCGGATGAGCTACCGTTCAGTTCTACCTTCATTTTGAGCTGGTGCTCAAAAAATATCGGATTAGATCCTGATCCGAAGACGGCCGCCCCGCAAAGACTCTCCGTCGCGTCGTCCAAATCACCTGTTCTAGCCGTGGCCAGTAAGTAATAGAAACACCATCCGCTTCACTCCAGAGTACGGGGGCGACACATTGTCCACAGCGTATGCGGTCAATGAGCACAAGCCCTGCGGCGCGATACGAGCAGTCAACTCGCCGATTACAAGCTCCCACAACGGGCGAACGCGCGAACAATGGAAGAAGGCGTGCGCAGACGTCTCCACCTCCAAGGTTGCAACGCCTACAATCTGGCAAATCCGCCAGGCCCATTGCGAAACGTTTCCGTCATTGAGAGACAAACCATTCCGGGAGCCAATCGCCAGGTCAGAGAAAACTCAGAGTTGCTGAGCCAATCCGCACCTGGCGCCCAAGACCAATGAGAGCGATACCCACTCTCGACATGCCGAGCTTACTCCACAGCTTATCCTTCACGGCACCCTCCACTGGATCCTCGATAGAAGAGTCTCCTAGGCTGCAGGCTCACGGACCGTGGAATGGCTTGCGGCAGCTGCCAGATTATCTGAGGAGTGAATTTCGGTCGTCCCGCGCTCCGACGGTCAGCCTGCGTGGTCGGGGAGTGATGGTAAGGCAGGAACATGTCCCTCACTTCACTCCCCGCAAGCAACCGATCTTCCTCCAACGCGCGGCCTGAGGAATGCCAACCTCGAAGCGAGCACATGGCCTCAAGGTGGCATCCCCAGACCCCCTTATACTGACGGAGGCGCAACAGACTCCTTTGTCGACCATGGCTGCGTCCTCTCCACAGACAGGAGAGTAGCAAACGCTCGAGCGCCCTCTCATGATCGCCACAAAGGGGAAGTACTGACAGCCGGTAAAGGATCTTGGGAAAGAGGTATGTGTTACATTGTCTCCGCCAGCCCTTGATGAGAGGATCTGTCGACGCCCGGGAGGTCTCTACACCGGACGCGCCGACCTTTGCCAGTATTTCGACCAGCTTCTCCAGCTGTGTCCGGACCGAACCAAATTCCGAGGATTCTGACTGCCCGTCCGTCCAGCTGAAGGGCCCCGGGAGGGAAACACCCTTCCAGGCACCTAACCGCAGCTCTGCTGTCTCAGTCGCGCGGTTAATTCTGGTCTCCTGCCACCTCGTACCGTTCGCTGTGCTCAGCAACGCCTGGCGTCCCCGCGGAGGACACAAAGGTCGTTACGTCATCAGCGTACGCGAAACCCCGGCTCGAGCTCCACCAGGAACAGCAATTCCACGCAGGACCGGACTGCCAGTCTCGTCCCTTAGCCGGCGAAGGAGGGGCTCCAACGCCAAGACATAAAGGAGAGAAGACAGGACAACCCCGTCGGACCGACCCAGACAGCGCGAAAGCGCCCGACAGCTTCCCGTTCACCTGTACTACAGCCTGCGTGGGGAGCGATACAGAAGGCTAACCAGCGGCTGAAGTCGGGTTTGAATCCGGGCGGCCTGCAGGACAGCAGCCAGCCATGGTCATCCTAGTCAAATGCCTTGGACTGATCCAAATTGATCAGCGCGGCCTCGTCGTCGTCTTCACCCTCTATGATCGTGCGAATCAAGTGCAGGTTGCTCTGAATTGTACTGTCCCTTCACAGAACAAGTCTGATCCGGTTCCAACAGAGACTCGGCAACTAGCTGCAGCGGTTCGTCAGGATCTTGGCCAAAATCTTTAACTCTGTGTTTAGCAGAGTTATGGGCCTGTAATCATCTAATTCCAACCTTCTTTTGCTCTTCAACAGCGTGATCATCGCCCCCGGTGATCCGGACCGGGGATGGACTTCGCCGAAACCAGTGGTTGAACACGACAGCCAAGATCGGGACAAAAAGGTGCGACATCCTCAAGTACAATTCATAGGGCAAACCATCCAAACCTGGAGACTTGCCACTGCCGACCTTCTTCAAAATGCGTAGATTTCGTCCTCCGTAATCTCCCCTTCACAGCTAGCCGCTTCAGCCGGCAAGAGCCGGGGAAAGTCAGCCAACAGCTGTGAAACTCCTCGTCACGGAGACCGGGCTCTTGGTAAAACGGTGTTCGAAATGTTGCCGGAACGCCCCGCACATGTCGTCAGTGGACCTATGAGCGTCCCGGGTCGCGCACCCCGAATGTACCGGTCGCCGGCTTGGCGAATTTTCCCTTGTGCAGTTCTGCGCCCATTTTCACAGCTTCGGAAGATTACCTTATCCAGTCTAATTACTTGACCCATGTAGCGCCCGCTAGTCGAACGCTCCAGGGCTTCCCTGGCTAAGGCTATTTCTAGGGGATCCCCACCAGCTCCGCCCGGGAGAAATTTAGCTCAAAGCGTCTTTTGCCTGCAGCCTTACCTAGATCGAGCCGCTGGCTATATTTGGTGGCGAAAGACCTAATGGAGTCCTTAAGGTTAACCCACCACTTACTCCCAATGACTCGCCCAATTACCCGCTGAACTAGTTTTGTCAGCTGGTCACGAAAGTCCCGCCTGTCCAGTAAGGACTGATTGAACTTCCAATAACCAGCCAACCTAGGCCTAACACCACTCGGGCACAAACGAGTTTGTGGTCCGAGTAGCCTAACCAGTGGAACGTTGGACATTCTAAGAAGTCTATGTCGGCCACTCACTAACATCCTATCCAGGTACGCAGATACCCGGGTAGAAGGCCAATTAGCGCCCACGTCCACATACTCCCATCCGGATGATCGACTCCGGTAGATCTACGACGAGACCAAATTCGCCGATCAGATCAACCAGGCTACGATCACCACTCCTCCCACTAGCGCCCCTCCCCTCTATCCCATTTGGGGGTTAGACGGCATTCCGTCCCCAACTAAGATTAGCCGCCGTGTTGGATCCACCATGAAGGGTTCTAACAGCCGAAAGAAAGAGACTCGCTCACCTTGAACATTGGGCGCATAAACCACAATCAGCCGGAACGACTTGCTTCTTTCAATCGCAATATCGGCCACGATCAGCCGGCCCTCGGCACCGACATGGACAGTATCAGTCCTCAGTCTGAGGGGTACGCTTGACCAGCAAAGAAACACCTTCCTGGCATGCCAACTCCCATATGCTGAATAGACGACAAAGTCGTTAGACAGCACACAAGAATGGCTTCGCAAACAAAGTGAATTTTGGATCGCGGCCACATCCACGCCGAAGGACAAGAGGTCACGAAGCAGATGGAAGCCGCCTTACCCCGATCCCTCAGGCCCTTCGCATTCAGGCTGGCTATCTTATGAGACATTCCTTAGACCTTGAAAAGAAAACAAAAAACATGCAACAAAGGCACTAGTCACATACCGGATAGATCTTGCGGAAGGACCCCGACGGACTGTCCTAGGGAACTCCAGCCTTGCGGCCGACGGGAACTGTCCGTCTAGACAATCCCGCCGACGTCCGTAGGGTAGGTTTTACCACCCGTATAAGCAGGGGGTGAGTAAAACTGGGAACCTCCCAGCACAGTTCCTGCCATCTTCTTGAGTTCAGGAGGCTTTCAGGTGACACCATCCTGATTTTGGGATAGTGTTTCTGGACTTGTTCTAATATGTTCCCAGACTTCAGGTTACTCCCGGTGTTTCTAACGGTGGTAATAACTCCTGGGGCCTGGGAAAAGTTTTTAGGGTCTTCCGTGGACATGTTGTTGACCGAAGTCAGTTTTAGGAGTGGCTTTAGAAGCTTGCGCCTCTGTGACGACCCACTCCTCCACAATGTTTTCATCGACTTTCATCAAGGCATCGCCTTCTGGGGTAGGGCTTTCTTTCTCTTTTTGCCCGGGTGGGAGTGGGCATAGGAGAGGGGGAGGGAGAGGAGTTGCAGATATGTGTTTTTTAAGGGGGTCAAATTGAAGGTTGGGGACTGGGCTTGCGCGGGGAGGAGGGAAGGCTTCTTGCTTTCCGCGTGGTAAGTCCATCTTACTGGGGATACCGGTAGAGACGAGCATCTGTCGGCTGGTTTCCTTCTCTCGGTGCTCCGTTTCTCCTCCTACTCTTCGGGTTGTCTTGTTTTTCTTCTTCCTCTTCTCTCCCGCGTTTTGCTATAAGACGCTCTTCCCACTTCCATGGGTTCTGGTGCATCTATTTTGGGGGAAGAAGCCTTTCTCCTTCGCCTGTTTGGTTGGCGACTTTTTTATGGTGTGGGGTTCTTGAACAGCAGGTACCTCACAGCAGGGGATTCCTTCTGTTTGGTCGGAGCTAGCACTTTGGCTGGAGTTTGTTTTGCCGGCCCCTTTCGGCAGGCGGCGGCACCTTCGCCGGAGAAGGCGTTTTTGCTTTTCCTGGTAACCACCTGCCACTCGCCCTCCTTTGTTGTTGCCGGTGCTGGTGTTGCTGGTGTTACTGGGGCAGGTTTTGTTTCTTGCTGTTTGGTTTGTTGGGCTTTTGGGGGCGGGTTCTTGGTCGGGCATGTCTTTGCGACGTGTTCCGCCGCCCCGCAGACCCAACAGCAAGGCTTTCTGCCTTTACAATAATAAATATTGTCCGATCCTTGCAGGTTAGGAATATTTGGGATCTTCTCAATGCTCTTTTCGGCAAGGTCACGTGGAGGGTCATATCCCCTGTAAAGAAGCCCGCCTTCGACCGGGTGCGAGGAGACGTCGGCCACTCCTTCCGTAATTTGCAAAAGGCGCCGACGTGGTCCTCAGCAATGTCCATAGGGACGCCATGCAAAGTAATTTTAACTTTTCTGGCTCCCCATATACTCCGTGTACAGTTGGAGAGTTTTAGTCTCCCAAGATCAAGCCGACTATACTTTTGGCCTCGTCAGCGGAGCCAAAGCAAGACGTCCCATACGGCATTGTTTCTCCGCTACTAGCCTTGGCGCCAATTTTTAGTGCCTTAAGTGTATCTTCAAAGGCCTCTCTAGCTACTCCAATCATCTTCTGAGTTTAGGTTTTGGGTAATCAAAGGATTTATTTTGGCCTCAATTTGTGCCAATTTCTGGCACTGAGACTAACCTGCAGTTCCTTTTATGTATCTTCTGCAAGGTATTTAGCCATACGCTCGTAATACTTCTCCTTTTTACTGTGAGTTTCTTGCCCCTCCTTCCACCCAGAGGTCGAGGGTTTCGGGGATGCTGGAGCTGCTGGTACTTCTGAAGGGGGATTGATCCGCGGCGGTAATGCCCAACTTCCTTTCCTCCCACCGACGCCGTGGTGGGAGGAAGAGTCTCATCCTGCTCAAGTGAGGCCATGGCCTCCTCTAAGGACTCACCGATCACTTGCCTTCCTGGTGAGCCGCGTCCTTATAAAAGGCCACTACTTCCACACTATCAGCGCTATAAACCCTGATGGAATTTGCACTAGTCACAGTGTCACCCAAAGAGACTACGTCCTGAAACAGAAAAAAATTGTTAGAAAAAAAGACAAACAAAATCTCCTGTGGTGTATAAGTATGTGTATTTATTCTGCAAAGTTACAGAATTATGGCTCAAGGCCGAAAACGGGAGGGAACAAAACTTGGGTTGGGGTCTTCAGTACTCTATCCTATACCTAGCTAATCAGATTCACGACCCATGCATACATTGATAATACGCATTCACCACAAGAATTTGTCCATCGACACTCATACTTGTCAAACACCAAAAACCAAACTACAAATTGTGGACCTACAAAAACATTCCCAAATGTACATGTACTTTTTGCTATGTACAATAATTACAAAAATAGCTTTATAAATTTTTAATGAAATGATATGATGTAAAGGGGTTGTGAAGAAACAAAAAATCCCCAAAACAAAAACAATTTCAAATGAATATATATTATTAATGTTAGTAAGACCTAAACACCCTCGTAATTAAAGAGGCCACTGTATTCTGCCTGAAGCGACAAAACTGCCGCTCTCTTCTAAGGGGAATGGGTGAACCGGGTAAAAATAAATTGGACTGGAGAATATATAAGACTGACCCAGCCGAGAGTAAACAATGGACAATGGGGATCTCTGAACTGATCATAACAAAAGCAGTGGAGCCGGGTACAGGCCAGGACAAACACAATCACTCACATTAACTAGGTACACAAAAAAGACTTCTTACCTTAACCGCGGAGGGGTTCCGAGGAATCCACCCCGATGCGAGGTTCAGTAGATCTAAAAAGAAAATCAAGGCTGCTCCGTGTCACGCGAACCAGGCTCGCCGCATTTATCCACCTTTCGCCGAACTCTGTCGGATGCCGTTTCCGTTCAGTTCTAATCTTCATTTTGAGCTGGTGCTCAAAATATCGGATTAGATCCTGATCCGAAAGATCTACGCCCCGCAAGACTTCCTCCAGTCGCGTCGTCCAAATCACCACTTTAGCCGTGGCCAGTAGCGTCAGAAACACCATCCGCTTCACCCCAGAGTACGGGGGCGACACATTGTCCACAGCGTATGCGCGGTCAATGAGCACAGCTTCCCGGGGCGGCGCGATACGAGCAGCCAACTCCGCCGACATGCCGCTCCCACAACGGGCGAACGCGCGAACAATGGAAGAAGGCGTGCGCAGACGTCTCCTTAATTCCAAGGTTGCAACGCTCACAATCCGGCAAATCCGCCAGGCCCATTGCGAAACGCCTGTCACGAGAGACAAACCACTCCGAGCCAATCGCCAGGTCAGAGAAAACTCAGAGTTGCTGAGCCAACCGCACCTGGCGCCCAAGACCAATGAGAGCGATACTCCACTCTCGACATGCCGAGCTTACTCCACAGCTTAATCCCCACACCATCCCCGATAGAAGAGCTTCCTAGGCTGTGAAAGGTCACTTGACCGTGGAATGGCTTGCAAGGCTGCCAGACATTCGAGCAGGAATTTCGGTCAAGGCCTGACGGTCAGCCATAGGGTCGGGGGAGTGATGCAAGGCAAGGAACATGTCCTCTACTACCCCGTGAAGTAACCGATCTTCCTCCAACGCGCCTGGAGTGAATGCCAACCTCGAAGAGCACACTCCTCAAGTGTGGCATCCCCAGACCCCTTGACACGGACGGAGGCAACAGACTCCTTGTCGACCATGTGTTTGCGTCCTCTCCACAGACAGGAGAGTAGCAAACGCTCGAGTCATTTTCATGATCGCCACAAAGGGGAAGTACTGACAGCCGGTAAAGGATCTTGAAAGAGGCGCGTGTTACACACCTCCGCCAAGCCCTTACGGAGACTCCGTCGACGCCAAGTCTTGACCGACGCGCCAACCTTTGCCAGTATTTCCGACCAGTTTTTCTCCAGCTGTAAGTCCGGACCGAACCAAATTCCGAGGATTTTGACCGGCCCGTCCGTCCAGCTGAAGGGCCCCGGGAGGGAAACACCCTTCCAGGCACCTAACCGCAAGCCGGATGACTTGTCGCGGTTAATTCTGGCCCCTGTCACCTTCTCGTACCGTTCAAGCGCCTGTTGTACCGCCTCTATGTCCCCGCGGGAGGACACAAAGGTCGTTACGTCATCAGCGTACGCGGAAACCCTGGCTCGAGCTCCACCAGGGACAGCAATTCCACGCAGGACCGGACTGCCAGTCTCGTCCCTTAGCCGGCGAAGGAGGGGCTCCAACGCCAAGACATAAAGGAGAGAAGACAGTGGACAACCCTGTCGGACCGACCTAGACAGCGCGAAAGCGCCCGACAGCTTCCCGTTCACCTGTACCACAGCCTGGGGGGAGCGATACAGAAGGCTAATCCAGCGGCTGAAGTCGGGTTTGAATCCGGCGGCCTGCAGGACAGCAGCCAGGTAGCCATGGTCAATCCTATCAAATGCCTTGGACTGATCCAAATTGATCAGCGCGGCCTCGTCGTCGTCTTCTACACCCTCTATGATCGTGCGAATCAAGTGCAGGTTGCTCTGAATTGTTCGTCCCTTCACAGAACAAGTCTGATCCGGTTCCAACAGAGACTCGGCAACTAGCTGCAAGCGGTTCGTCAGGATCTTGGCCAAAATCTTTAACTCTGTGTTTAGCAGAGTTATGGGCCTGTAATCATCTAATTCCCTCCCAACCTTCTTGCCTTTTCTCAACAGCGTGATCACGCCCCTGGTGATCCGACCGGGGATGGACCCCTGCCGAAACCAGTGGTTGAACACGACAGCCAAGATCGGGACAAAAAGGTGCGACATCCTCAAGTACAATTCATAGGGCAAACCATCCAAACCTGGCGACTTGCCACTGCCGACCTTCTTCAAAGCCGCGTAGATTTCGTCCTCCGTAATCTCCCCTTCACAGCTAGCCGCTTCAGCCGGCAAGAGCCGGGGAAAGTCAGCCAAATAGCTGTGAAACTCCTCGTCACGGAGACCGGGCTCCTTGGTAAAACGGTGTTCGAAATGCTGCCGGAACGCCCCGCACATGTCGTCAGTGGACCTAAGGAGATGTCCCTCCGGGTCGCGCACCTCTCGAATGTACCGGTCGCCGGCTTGGCGAATTTCTTCCTTGCGCAGTTCTGCGCCCATTTTCACAGCTTCGGAAGACATCTTACTTAACTTAGCCCTAATTACTTGACCCATGTAGCGCCTGCTAGTCGAACGCTCCAGGGCCTCCCTGGCTAAGGCTATTTCTAGGGGATCCCCACCAGCCTCCGCCCGGGAGAAATTAGCTCTAAGTGTCTTTGCCTCCGCAGCCTTATCTAGTTTGAGCCGCTGGCTATATTTGGTGGCGAAAGACCTAATGGAGTCCTTAAGGTTAACCCACCACTTACTCCCAATGACTCGCCCAATTAACGCCCGCTGAACTAGTTTTGTCAGCTGGTCACGAAAGTCCCGCCTGTCCAGTAAGGACTGATTGAACTTCCAATAACCAGCCAACCTAGGCCTAAAGTCTAACACCACTCGGGCACAAACGAGTTTGTGGTCCGAGTAGCCTAACCAGTGGAACGTTGGACATTCTAAGAAGTCTATGTCGGCCACTCTCACTAACATCCTATCCAGGTACGCAGATACCCGGGTAGAAGGCCAATTAAGCGCCCACGTCCACATACTCCCATCCGGATGATCGACCCGGTATCTATCGACGAGACCAAATTCGCCGATCAGATCAACCAGGCTACGATCACCACTCCTCCCACTAGCGCCCCTCCCTCTATCCCCTTTGGGGGTTAGGACGGCATTCCAGTCCCCAACTAAGATTAGCCGTGTTGGATCCACCATGAAGGGCTCCAACAGCCGAAAGAAAGAGACTCGCTCACCTTGAACATTGGGCGCATAAACCACAATCAGCCGGAACGACTTGCTTTTCACTGCAATATCGGCCACGATCAGCCGGCCCTCGGCACCGACATGGACAAGGTCAATCCTCGCGTCCAGGGTACGCTTGACCAGCAAAGAAACACCTCTGGCATGCCAACTCCCATATGCTGAATAGACGACAAAGTCGTTAGACAGCACACAAGAGTCGGCTTCGCAAACAAAGTGAGTCTCTTGGATCGCGGCCACATCCACGCCGAAGGACAAGAGGTCACGAAGCAGGCGAGCCGCCTTACCCCGATCCCTC
>JBBBDQ010009202.1:0-14597 GCA_037127315.1 Ascarosepion bandense
ATTAGTCAGTAAAGTTAATATGTGAAATAAATATATGCGTCAATTGATGGAACGATTTTCTAATCTAAATAACGTGAGAGAATCATGTATGAATGTATGTGTATGAAAGAAATCATGTGTGATTGTGTGCGTTTATAAGTCGGTATGGTTATTATGTGAAATAAGGTATACACGTGTTCAGCGATGGAACGATTTTCTATTCTAAATAACGTGAGAGAATCATGTATGAATGTATGTATAGAAAGAAATCATGTGTGATTGTGTGCGTTTATAAGTCGGTATAGTTATTATGTGAAATAAGGTATACACGTGTTCAGCGATGGAACGATTTTCTATTCTGAATAATGTGAGAGAATCATGTATGAATGTATGTGTATGAAAGAAATCATGTGTGATTGTGTGCGTTTATAAGTCGGTATAGTTATTATGTGAAATAAGGTATACGTGTCTAGCGATGGAACGATTTCTATTCTAAATAACGTGAGAGAATCATGTATGAATGTATGTGTATGAAAGAAATCATGGCCGATTGTGTGCGTTTATAAGTCGGTATAGTTATTATGTGAAATAAGGTATACGTGTCTAGCGATGGAACGATTTTCTATTCTAAATAACGTGAGAGAATCATGTATGAATGTATGTGTATGAAAGAAATCATGTGTGATTGTGTGCGTTTATAAGTCAGTATAGTTATTATGTGAAATAAGGTATACACGTGTCCAGCAATGGAACGATTTTCTATTCTAAATAACGTGAGAGAATCATGTATGAATGTATGTATGAAAGAAATCATGTGTGATTGTGTGCGTTTATAAGTCGGTATAGTTATTATGTGAAATAAGGTATACACGTGTCCAGCGATGGAACGATTTTCTATTCTAAATAACGTGAGAGAATCATGTATGAATGTATGTGTATGAAAGAAATCATGTGTGATTGTGTGCGTTTATAAGTCGGTATAGTTATTATGTGAAATAAGGTATACACGTGTCAGCGATGGAACGATTTTTTTCTATTCTAAATAACGTGAGAGAATCATGTATGAATGTATGTGTATGAAAGAAATCATGTGTGATTGTGTGCGTTTATAAGTCGGTATAGTTATTATGTGAAATAAGGTATACACGTGTCCAGCGATGGAACGATTTTCTATTCTAAATAACGTGAGAGAATCATGTGAATGTATGTGTATGAAAGAAATCATGTGTGATTGTGTGCGTTTATAAGTCGGTATAGTTATTATGTGAAATAAGGTATACACGTGTCCAACGATGGAACGATTTTCTATTCTAAATAACGTGAGAGAATCATGTATGAATGTATGTGTATGAAGAAAATCATGTGTGATTGTGTGCGTTTATAAGTCGGTATAGTTATTATGTGAAATAAGGTATACACGTGTCCAGCGATGGAACGATTTTCTATTCTAAATAACATTGAGAGAATCATGTATGAATGTATGTGTATAGAAAGAAATCATGTGTGATTGTGTGCGTTTATAAGTCGGTATAGTTATTATGTGAAATAAGGTATACGTGTCCAGCGATGGAATTTTCTATTCTAAATAACGTGAGAGAATCATGTATGAATGTATGTGTATGAAAGAAATCATGTGTGATTGTGTGCGTTTATAAGTCGGTATAGTTATTATGTGAAATAAGGTATACACGTGTTCAGCGATGAGACGATTTTCTATTCAAATAACGTGAGAGAATCATGTATGAATGTATGTGTATGAAAGAAATCATGTGTGATTGTGTGCGTTTATAAGTCAGTATAGTTATTATGTGAAATAAGGTATACACGTGTCCAGCGATGGAACGATTTTTTCTATTCTAAATAACGTGAGAGAATCATGTATGAATGTATGTGTATGAAAGGAAATCATGTGTGATTGTGTGCGTTTATAAGTCGGTATAGTTATTATGTGAAATAAGGTATACACGTGTCCAGCGATGGAACGATTTCTACTAAATAACGTGGAGGAATCATGTATGAATGTATGTGTATGAAAGAAATCATGTGTGATTGTGTGCGTTTATAAGTCGGTATAGTTATTATGTGAAATAAGGTATACGTGTCCAGCGATGGAACGATTTTCTATTCTAAATAATGTGAGAGAATCATGTATGAATGTATGTGTATGAAAAATCATATTGTGATTGTGTGCGTTTATAAGTCGGTATAGTTATTATGTGAAATAAGGTATACACGTGTTCAGCGATGGAACGATTTTCTATTCTAAATAACGTGAAAGAATCATGTATGAATGTATATGTATGAAAGAAATCACTGACGATTGTGTGCGTTTATAAGTCGGTATAGTTATTATGGCAAATAAGGTATACGTGTTCAGCGATGGAACGATTTTCTATTCTAAATAACGTGAGAGAATCATGTATGAATGTATGTGTATGAAAGAAATCATATGACGATTGTGTGCGTTTATAAGTCGGTATAGTTATTATGTGAAATAAGGTATACACGTGTCTAGCGATGGAACGATTTTCTATTCTAAATAACGTGAGAGAATCATGTATGAATGTATGTGTATGAAAGAAATCATGTGTGATTGTGTGCGTTTATAAGTCGGTATAGTTATTATGTAAAATAAGGTATACACGTGTTCAGCGATGGAACGATTTTCTATTCTAAATAATGTGAGAGAATCATGTGTGAATGTATGTGTATGAAAGAAATCATGTGTGATTGTGTGCGTTTATAAGTCGGTATAGTTATTATGTGAAATAAGGTATACACGTGTTCAGCGATGGAACGATTTTCTATTCTAAATAACGTGAGAGAATCATGTGTGAATGTATGTGTATGAAAGAAATCATGTGTGATTGTGTGCGTTTATAAGTCGGTATAGTTATTATGTGAAATAAGGTATACACACGTGTTCAGCGATGGAACGATTTTCTATTCTAAATAACGTGAGAGAATCATGTATGAATGTATGTGTATGAAAGAAATCATGTGTGATTGTGTGCGTTTATAAGTCGGTATAGTTATTATGTGAAATAAGGTATACACGTGTTCAGCGATGGAACGATTTTCTATTCTAAATAACATGAGAGAATCATGTATGAATGTATGTGTGTAAGAAAATCATGTGTAAATTGTGTGCGTTTATAAGTCAGCGCAGTTATTATGTGAAATAAGGTATACGTGTCCTAGCGATGGAACGATTTTCTATTCTAAATAACGTGAGAGAATCATGTATGAATGTATGTATAGAAAAGGTAAAATGACATGATTGTGTGCGTTTATAAGTCGGTATAGTTATTATGTGAAATAAGGTATACGTGTTCAGCGATGGAACTTGATTTTCTATTTCTAAATAACGTGAGAGAATCATGTATGAATGTGTGTGTGTATGAAAGAAATCATGTGTGATTGTGTGCGTTTATAAGTCGGTATAGTTATTATGTGAAATAAGGTATACATGTTCAACGATGGAACGATTTTCTATTCTAAATAACGTGAGAGAATCATGTATGAATGTATGTGTATGAAAGAAATCATGTGTGATTGTGCGTTTATAAGTCGGTATAGTTATTATGTGAAATAAGGTATACACGTGTCTAGCGATGGAACGATTTTCTATTCTAAATAACGTGAGAGAATCGTATGTGAATGTATATGTATGTGTATGAAAGAAATCATGTGTGATTGTGTGCGTTTGTAAGTCGGTATAGTTATTATGTGAAATAAGGTATACGTGTTCAGCGATGGAACGATTTTCTATTCTAAATAATGTGAGAGAATCATGTATGAATGTATGTATGAAAGAAATCATGTGTGATTGTGTGCGTTTATAAGTCAGTATAGTTATTATGTGAAAATAAGTTATACACGTGTTCAGCGATGGAACGATTTTCATTCTAAATAACATGAGAGAATCATGTATGAATGTATGTGTATGAAAGAAATCATGTGTGATTGTGTGCGTTTATAAGTCAGTATAGTTATTATATGAAATAAGGCCTACACGTGTTCAGCGATGGAACGATTTTCTATTCTAAATAATGTGAGAATCATGTATGAATGTATGTGTATGAAAGAAATCATGTGTGATTGTGTGCGTTTATAGTCGGTATAGTTATTATGTGGAAATAAGGTATACACGTGTTCAGCGATGGAACGATTTTCTATTCTAAATAATGTGAGAGAATCATGTATGAATGTATGTGTATGAAAGAAATCATGTGTGATTGTGTGCGTTTATAAGTCGGTATAGTTATTATGTGAAATAAAATTATGCGTGTTCAGCGATCGGAACGATTTTCTATTCTAAATAATGTGGGAAAGTCAGCATATGAATGTATGTGTATAGAAAGAAATCATGTGTGATTGTGTACGTTTATAAGTCGGTATAGTTATTATGAAATAAGGTATACACGTGTCTAGCGATGGAACGATTTTCTATTCTAAATAACGTGAGAGAATCATGTATGAATATATGTATGAAAGAAATCGCGTAGCGATTGTGTGCGTTTATAAGTCGGTATAGTTATTGTATGAAATAAGGTATACGTATTTCAGCGATGAGACGATTTTCTATTCTAAATAATGTGAGAGAATCATGTATGAATGTATGTGTATGAAAGAAATCATGTGTGATTGTGTGCGTTTATAAGTCGGTATAGTTATTATGTGAAATAAGGTATACACGTGTTCAGCGATGGAACGATTTTCTATTCTAAATAATGTGAGAGAATCATGTATGAATGTATGTGTATGAAAGAAATCATGTGTGATTGTGTGCGTTTATAAGTCGGTATAGTTATTATGTGAAATAAGGTATACACGTGTTCAGCGATGGAACGATTTTCTATTCTAAATAATGTAGAGAGAATCATGTATGAATGTATGTGTAGAGAAATCATGTGTGATTGTGTGCGTTTATAAGTCGGTATAGTTATTATGTGGAAATAAGGTATACACGTGTCTAGCGATGGAACGATTTTCTATTCTAAATAACGTGAGAGAATCATGTATGAATGTGTGTGTATGAAAGAAATCATGTGTGATTGTGTGCGTTTATAAGTCGGTATAGTTATTATGTGAAATAAGGTATACACGTGTTCAGCGATGGAACGATTTTCTATTCTAAATAGTAAGAGAATCATGTATGAATGTATGTGTATGAAAGAAATCATGTGTGATTGTGTGCGTTTATAAGTCGGTATAGTTATTATGAAATAAGGTATACGTGTTCAGCGATGGAGTAAATTTTCTATTCCAAATAATGTGAGAGAATCATGTATGAATGTATGTATGAAAGAAATCATGTGTGATTGTGTGCGTTTATAAGTCGGTATAGTTATTATGTGAAATAAGGTATACGTGTTCAGCGATGGAACGATTTTCTATTCTAAATAATATGAGAGAATCATGTATGAATGTATGTGTATGAAAATCATGTGTGATTGTGTGCGTTTATAAGTCGGTATAGTTATTATGTGAAATAAGGTATACGTGTTCAGCGATAGAACGATTTCTATTCTAAATAATGTGAGAGAATCATGTATGAATGTATGTGTATGAAAGAAATCATGTGTGATTGTGTGCGTTTATAAGTCGGTATAGTTATTATGTGAAATAAGGTATACACGTGTCTAGCGATGGAACGATTTTCTAAATAACGTGAGAGAATCATGTATGAATGTATGTGTATGAAAAAATCATGTGTGATTGTGTGCGTTTATAGAAGTCGGTATAGTTATTATGTAGGCAGGTATACGTGTCTAGCGATGGAACGATTTTCTGTCTAAATAACATTGAGAGAATCATGTATGAATGTATGTGTATGAAAGAAATCGTAATGACGATTGTGTGCGTTTATAAGTCGGTATAGTTATTATGTGAAATAAGGTATACACGGTATTAGCGATGGAACGATTTTCTATTCTAAATAACGTGAGAGAATCATGTATGAATGTATGTGTGTATGAAAGAAATCATGTGTGATTGTGTGCGTTTATAAGTCGGTATAGTTATTATGTGAAATAAGGTATACACGTGTTCAGCGATGGAACGATTTTCTATTCTAAATAACGTGAGAGAATCATGTGTGAATGTATGTGTATGAAAGAAATCATGTTATTGTGATTGTGTGCCGTTTATAAGTCGGTATAGTTATTATGTGAAATAAGGTATACACGTGTCTAGCGATGGAACGATTTTCTATTCTAAATAACGTGAGAGAATCATGTATGAATGTATGTGTATGAAAGAAATCATGTGTGATTGTATGCGTTTATAAGTCAGTATAGTTATTATGTGGAAATAAGGTATACACGTGTCTCGCGATGGAACGATTTTCTATTCTAAATAATGTGAGAGAATCATGTATGAATGTATGTGTATAGAAAATCATGTGTGATTGTGTACGTTTATAAGTCAGTATAGTTATTATGTGAAATAAGGTATACACGTGTTCAGCGATAAGACGTTTTCTATTCTAAATAATGTGAGAGAATCATGTATGAATGTATGTATGAAAGAAATCTCATGTGTGATTGTGTGCGTTTATAAGTCGGTATAGTTATTATGTGGAAATAAGGTATACACGTGTCTAGCGATGGAACGATTTTTTCTATTCTAAATAACGTGAGAGAATCATGTATGAATGTATGTGTATGGAAAAGAAATGTGTGTGATTGTGTGCGTTTATAAGTCGGTATCGTTATTATGTGAAATAAGGTATACACGTGTCTAGCGATGGAACGATTTTCTGTTCTAAATAACGTGAGAGAATCATGTATGGATATGTGTGTATGAAAGAAAATCATGTGTGATTGTGTGCGTTTATAAGTCAATATAGTTATTATGTGAAATAAGGTATACACGTGTCTAGCGATAGAACGATTTCTATTCTAAATAACGTGAAGATCATGTATGAATGTATGTGTATGAAAGAAATCATGTGTGATTGTGTGCGTTTATAAGTCGGTATAGTTATTATGTGAAATAAGGTATACACGTGTCTAGCGATAGAACGATTTTCTATTCTAAATAATGTGAGAGAATCATGTATGAATGTATGTGTGTATGAAAGAAATCATGTGTGATTGTGTGCATTTATAAGTCGGTATAGTTATTATGTGAAATAAGGTCATACACGTGTTCAGCGATGGAACGATTTTCTATTCTAAATAACGTGAGAGAATCATGTGAATGTATATTATTATGAAAGAAATCATGTGTGATTGTGTGCGTTTATAAGTCGGTATAGTTATTATGTGAAATAAGGTATACACGTGTCTAGCGATGGAACGATTTTCTATTCTAAATAACGTGAGAGAATCATGTATGAATGTATGTGTATGAAAGAAATCATGTGTGATTGTGTGCGTTTATAAGTCGGTATAGTTATTATGTGAAATAAGGTATACACGTGTCTAGCGATGGAACGATTTTCTATTCTAAATAACGTGAGAGAATCATGTATGAATGTATGTGTATGAAAATCATGTGTGATTGTGTGCGTTTATAAGTCGGTATAGTTAATATGTATGAAATAAGGTATACACGTGTCTAGCGATGGAACGATTTTCTATTCTAAATAACGTGGAAAGTCATATACATGAATGTATGTGTATGAAGAAATCATGTGTGTGATTGTGTGCGTTTATAAGTCGGTATAGTTATTATGTGAAATAAGGTATACACGTGTCTAGCGATGGAACGATTTTCTATTCTAAATAACGTGAAATCATGTGTAGATGTATGTGTATGAAAATCATGTGTGATTGTGTGCGTTTATAAGTCGGTATAGTTATTATGTGAAATAAGGTATACGTGTCTAGCGATGGAACGATTTTCTATTCTAAATAACGTGAGAGAATCATGTATGAATGTATGTGTATGAAAATCATGTGTGATTGTGCGTTTATAAGTCAGTATAGTTATTATGTGAAATAAGGTATACACGTGTTCAGCGATGGAACGATTTTCTATTCTAAATAACGTGAGAGAATCATGTGGATGTATGTGTATATGAAAGAAATCATGTGTGATTGTGCGTTTATAAGTCGGTATAGTTATTATGTGAAATAAGGTATACACGTGTCTAGCGATGGAACAGTTTTCTATTCTAAATAATGAGAGAATCATGTATGAATGTATGTGTATGAAAGAAATCATGTGTGATTGTGTGCGTTTATAAGTCGGTATAGTTATTATGTGAAATAAGGTATACACGTGTCTCGCGATGGAACGATTTTCTATTCTAAATAATGTGAGAGAATCATGTATGAATGTATGTGTATAGAAAATCACATGTGATTGTGTGCGTTTATAAGTCGGTATAGTTATTATGCTTGATAAGGTATACACGTGTCTAGCGATGGAACGATTTTCTATTCTAAATAACGTGAGAGAATCATGTATGTAGATATATGTATGAAAATCATGTGTGATTGTGTGCGTTTATAAGTCGGTATAGTTATTATGTGTGAAATAAGGTATACACGTGTCTAGCGATGGAACGATTTTCTATTCTAAATAACGTGAGAGAATCATGTATGAATGTATGTGTATGAAAATCATGTGTGATTGTGTGCGTTTAGCAATCGTATAGTTATTATGTGTGAAATAAAGTATACACGTGTTCAGCGATGGAACGATTTTCTATTCTAAATAACGTGAAAGTCATGTATGAATGTATGTGTATAGAAGAAATCATGTGTGATTGTGTGCGTTTATAAGTCGGTATAGTTATTATGTGAAATAAGGTATACACGTGTCTAGCGATGGAACGATTTTCTATTCTAAATAACGTGAAAGTCATGTGAATGTATGTATGAAAGAAATCATGTGTGATTGTGTGCGTTTATAAGTCAGTATAGTTATTATGTGAAATAAAAATTATACACGTGTCTCGCGATGGAGCGATTTTCTATTCTAAATAATGTGAGAGAATCATGTATGAATGTATGTGTATGAAAATCATGTGTGATTGTGTGCGTTTATAAGTCGGTATAGTTATTATGTGAAATAAGGTATACGTGTCTCGCGATGGAACGATTTTCTATTCTAAACTTAATATGAGAGAATCATGTATGAATGTATGTGTATGAAGAAAATCATGTGTGATTGTGTGCGTTTATAAGTCGGTATAGTTATTATGTGAAATAAGGTATACACGTGTCTAGCGATGGAACGATTTTCTATTCTAAATAACGTGAGAGAATCATGTATGAATGTATGTGTATGAAAATCATGTGTGTGATTGTGTGCGTTTATAAGTCAGTATGGTTAATATGAAATAAGGTATACGTGTTCAGCGATGGAACGATTTTTCTATTCTAAATAACGTGAGAGAATCATGTATGAATGTATGTGTATGAAAGAAATCATGTGTGATTGTGTGCGTTTATAAGTCGGTATAGTTATTATGTGAAATAAGGTATACGTGTCTAGCGATGGAACGATTTTCTATTCCTAAATAACGTGAGAGAATCATGTATGAATGTATGTGTATGAGAAAATCATGTGTGATTGTGTGCGTTTATAAGTCAGTATAGTTATTATGTGAAATAAGGTATACACGTGTTCAGCGATGGAACGATTTTCTATTCTAAATAATGTGAGAGAATCATGTATGAATGTATGTGTATGAAAGAAATCATGTGTGATTGTGCGTTTATAAGTCGGTATAGTTATTATGTGAAATAAGGTATACACGTGTTCAGCGATGGAACGATTTTCTATTCTAAATAACGTGAGAGAATCATGTATGAATGTATGTGTATGAAAGAGAAATCATGTGTGATTGTGTGCGTTTATAAGTCAGAGTATAGTTATTATGTGAAATAAGGTATACGTGTCTCTTGATGGAACGATTTTCTATTCTAAATAACGTGAGAGAATCATGTATGAATATGTGTGTATGAAAGAAATCATGTGTGATTGTGTGCGTTTATAAGTCGGTATAGTTATTATGTGAAATAAAGGGTACACGTGTTCAGCGATGGAACGATTTTCTATTCTAAATAACGTGAGAGAATCATGTATGAATGTATGTGTGTATGAAAGAAATCATGTGTGATTGTGTGCGTTTATAAGTCGGTATAGTTATTATGTGAAATAAGGTATACACGTGTTCAGCGATGGAACGATTTTCTATTCTAAATAACGTAGAGAGAATCATGTATGAGTAACATGTGTGTATGAAAGAAATCATGTGTGATTGTGTGCGTTTATAAGTCGGTATAGTTATTATGTGAAATAAGGTATACGTGTTCAGCGATGAATAATTTCCTATTCTAAATAACGTGAGAGAATCATGTATGAATGTATGTGTATAGAAAGAAATCATGTGTGATTGTGTGCGTTTATAAGTCGGTATAGTTATTATGTGAAATAAGGTATACACGTGTCTAGCGATGATAGAACGTTTTCTATTCTAATAACAATGAAGAGAGAATCATGTATGAATGTATGTGTATGAAAGAAATCATATTAGCGATTGTGTGCGTTTATAAGTCGGTATAGTTATTATGTGAAATAAGGTATACGTGTTCGGCAGTGCGAACGATTTTCTATTCTAAATAACGTGAGAGAATCATGTATGAATATGTGTGTATGAAAAGAAATCATGTGTGATTGTGTGCGTTTATGATCAGTATAGTTATTATGTGAAATAAGGTATACACGTGTTCAGCGATGGAACGATTTCTATTCTAAATAACGTGAAATCATGTATGAATGTGTGTGTATGAAGAAATCATGTGTGATTGTGTGCGTTTATAAGTCGGTATAGTTATTATGTGAAATAAGGTATACGTGTTCAGCGATGAGACGATTTTTCTATTCTAAATAACGTGAGAGAATCATGTATGAATGTATGTGTATGAAAGAAATCATGTGTGATTGTGTGCGTTTATAAGTCGGTATAGTTATTATGTGAAATAAGGTATACGTGTTCAGCGATGGAACGATTTTCTATTCTAAATAACATTGAGAGAATCGTATATGAATGTATGTGTATGAAAGAAATCATGTGTGATTGTGTGCGTTTATAAGTCAGTATAGTTATTATGTGAAATAAGGTATACACGTGTTCAGCGATGGAACGATTTTCTATTCTAAATAACGTGAGAGAATCATGTATGAATGTATGTGTATAGAAAGAAATCATGTGTGATTGTGTGCGTTTATAAGTCAGTGTAGTTATTATGTGAAATAAGGTATACACGTGTTCAGCGATGGAACGATTTTTCTATTCTAAATAACGTGAAATCATGTGTGAATGTATGTGTATGAAAGAAATCATGTGTGATTGTGTGCGTTTATAAGTCGGTATAGTTATTATGTGAAATAAGGTATACACGTGTCTAGCGATGGAACGATTTTCTATTCTAAATAACGTGAGAGAATCATGTATGAATGTATGTGTATGAAAGAAATCATGTGTGATTGTGTGCGTTTATAAGTCAGTATAGTTATTATGTGAAATAAGGTATACGTGTGTCTCGCGATGGAACGATTTTCTATTCTAAATAACATGAGAGAATCATGTATGAATGTATGTGTATGAAAGAAATCATGTGTGATTGTGTGCGTTTATAAGTCGGTATAGTTATTATGCAAATAAGGTATACGTGTTCAGCGATGGAACGATTTTCTATTCTAAATAACGTGAGAGAATCATGTATGAATGTATGTGTATGAAAGAAATCATGTGTGATTGTGTGCGTTTATAAGTCGGTATAGTTATTATGTGAAATAAAGGTATACGTGTCTCGCGATGGAACGATTTTCTATTCTAAATATGTGAGAGAATCATGTATGAATGTATGTGTATGAAAGAAATCATGTGTGATTGTGTGCGTTTATAAGTCAGTATGAATTGTGCTGTGAGAAATAAGGTATACGTGTTCAGCGATGGAACGATTTTCTATTCTAAATAACGTGAGAGAATCATGTATGAATGTATGTGTATGAAAGAAATCATGTGTGATTGTGTGCGTTTATAAGTCGGTATAGTTATTATGTGAAATAAGGTATACACGTGTCTCGCAGTGGAACGATTTTCTATTCTAAATAACGTGAGAGAATCATGTATGAATATGTGTATGAAAATCATGTGTGATTGTGTGCGTTTATAAGTCGGTATAGTTATTATGTGAAATAAGGTATACACGTGTCTCGCGATGGAACGATTTTCTATTCTAAATAACGTGAGAGAATCATGTATGAATGTATGTATGAAAGAAATCATGTGTGATTGTGTGCGTTTATAAGTCGGTATATTCAATATGTGAAATAAGGTATACACGTGTTCAGCGATGGAACGATTTTCTATTCTAAATAACGTGAGAGAATCATGTATGAATGTATGTGTATGAAAAGAAATCATGTGTGATTGTGTGCGTTTATAAGTCGGTATAGTTATTATGTGAAATAAGGTATACACGTGTTCGGCGATGGAACGATTTTCTATTCTAAATAACGTGAGAGAATCATATGTAGATGTATGTGTATGAAAGAAATCATGTGTGATTGTGTGCGTTTATAAGTCGGTATAGTTATTATCTTTAAATAAAAGGTATACGTGTTCAGCGATGGAGCGATTTTCTATTAAATAACGTGAGAGAATCATGTATGAATGTATGTGTATGAAAGTCATGTGTGTGATTGTGTGCGTTTATAAGTCAGTATAGTTATTATGTGAAAATAAGGTATACGTGTTCAGCGATGGAACGATTTTTCTATTCTAAATAACGTGAGAGAATCATGTATGAATGTATATGTGTATAAGAAAAAGAAATCATGTGTGATTGTGTGCGTTTATAAGTCAGTATAGTTATTATGTGAAATAAGGTATACGTGTCTAGCGATAGACGATTTTCTATTCTAAATAACGTGAGAGAATCATGTATGAATGTATGTGTATGAAAATCATGTGTGATTGTGTGCGTTTATAAGTCGGTATAGTTATTATGTGAAATAAGGTATACACGTGTTCAGCGATGGAACGATTTTCTATTCTAAATAACGTGAGAGAATCATGTATGAATGTATGTGTATGAAGAAAATCATGTGTGATTGTGTGCGTTTATAAAGTCAGTATGATTATTATGTGAAATAAGGTATACACGTGTCTAGCGATGGACGATTTTTTCTATTCTAAATAACGTGAGAGAATCATGTATGAATGTATGTGTATGAAAAGTCGCGTGTGATTGTGTGCGTTTATAAGTCGGTATAGTTATTATGTGAAATAAGGTATACACGTGTCTCGCGATGGAACGATTTTCTATTCTAAATAACGTGAGAGAATCATGTATGAATGTATGTGTATGAAAGAAATCATGTGTGATTGTGTGCGTTTATAAGTCAGTATAGTTATTATGTGAAATAAGGTATACACGTGTCTAGCGATGGAACGATTTTCTATTCTAAATAACGTGAGAGAATCATGTATGAATGTATGTGTATGAAAGGAAATCATGGCAGATTGTGTGCGTTTATAAGTCGGTATGGTTATTATGTGAAATAAGGTATACACGTGTCTAGCGATGGACGATTTTCTATTCTAAATAACGTGAGAGAATCATGTATGAATGTATATGTGTGTAAGAAAGAAATCATGTGTGATTGTGTGCGTTTATAAGTCAGTATAGTTATTATGTGAAATAAGGTATACGTGTTCAGCGATGGAACGATTTTCTATTCCAAATAACGTGAGAGAATCATGTGAATATGTGTGTATGAAAGAAATCATGTGTGAATTTAATGACTGCGTTTATAAGTCGGTATAGTTATTATGTGAAATAAGGTATACGTGTCTAGCGATGGACGATTTTCTATTCTAAATAATGTTGAGAGAATCATGTATGAATGTATGTGTATGAAAGAAATCATGTTGATTGTGTGCGTTTGTAAATTGGTATAGTTATTATGTGAAATAAGGTATACACGTGTTTCAGCGATGGAACGATTTTCTATTCTAAATAACATTAAGAGAATCATGTATGAATGTATGTGTATGAAAGAAATCATGTGTGATTGTGTGCGTTTATAAGTCAGTATAGTTATTATGTGAAATAAGGTATACACGTGTCTAGCGATGGACGATTTTCTATTCTAAATAATGTGAGAGAATCATGTATGAATGTATGTGTATGAAAGAAATCATGTGTGATTGTGTGCGTTTATAAGTCAGTATAGTTATTATGTGAAATAAGGTATACACGTGTTCAGCGATGGAACGATTTTCTATTCTAAATAACGTGAGAGAATCATGTATGAATGTATATGTATGAAAGAAATCATGTGTGATTGTGTGCGTTTATAAATCGGTATAGTTATTATGTGAAATAAGGTATACACGTGTCTAGCGATGGACGATTTTCTATTCTAAATAATGTGAGAGAATCATGTGAATGTATGTGTATGAAGAAATCATGTGTGATTGTGTGCGTTTATAAGTCAATGTAATTATTATGTGAAATAAGGTATACACGTGTTCAGCGATGGAACGATTTTCTATTCTAAATAACGTGAGAGAATCATGTGTATGAATGTATGTGTATGAAAGAAATCATGTGTGATTGTGCGTTTATAAGTCGGTATAGATA
>JBBBDQ010009229.1:0-10759 GCA_037127315.1 Ascarosepion bandense
GAGAAAAGCCAAAATAATATGAAAATAAAGCACATTTTCATATTTCAGATTAAATAAGTGAAAATATCAAGGGAAACAAGGTTATTTTGAAATTTTTTATTGAAAAAAGACAAAATAAGTTGAAAATAAAGCACATTTTCATATTTCAGATTAAAAAAGAGAAAGTATGAAGGGAAACAATGTTATTTTTAAATTTTTAATTGAAAAAAGACAAAATAAGATGAAAATAAAGCACATTTTCATATTTCAGATTAAAAAAGAGAAAATATCAAGGGAAACAAGGTTATTTTGAAATTTTTTATTGAAAAAAGACAAAATAAGATGAAAATAAAGTACATTTTCATATTTCAGATTAAAAAAGAGAAAATATCAAGGGAAACAAGGTTATTTTGAAATTTTTTATTGAAAAAAGACAAAATAAGTTGAAAATAAAGCACATTTTTATTTTTCAGATTAAAAAAGAGAAAATATCAAGGGAAACAAGGTTGTTTTGAAATTTTTTATTGAGAAAAGCCAAAATAAGATGCAAATAAAGAACATTTTCATATTTCAGATTAAAAAAGTGAAAATATCAAGGTAAACAAGGCTATTTTGAAATTTTTTTATTGAAAAAAGACAAAATAAGATGAAAATAAAGCACATTTTCATATTTCAGATTAAAAAAGAGAAAATATCAAGGGAAACAGGGTTATTTTGAAATTTTTTATTGAAAAAAGACAAAATAAGATGAAAATTAAGCACATTTTCATATTTCGGATTAAAAAAGTGAAAATATCAAGGGAAACAAGGTTATTTTGAAATTTTTTATTGAAAAAAGACAAAATAAGATGAAAATAAAGCACATTTTCATATGTCAGATGAAAAATGTGAAAATATCAAGGGAAACAAGGTCATTTTGAAATTTTTTATTGAGAAAAGACAAAATAAGTTGAAAATAAAGCACATTTTTATATTTCAGATTAAAAAAGAGAAAATATCAAGGGAAACAAGGTTATTTTGAAATTTTTTATAGAAAAAAGACAAAATATGATGAAAATAATGCACATTTTCATATTTCAGATTAAAAAAGTAAAAATATCAAGGGAAACAAGGTTATTTTGAAATTTTTTATTGAAAAAAGACAAAATAAGATGCAAATAAAGAACATTTTCATATTTCAGATTAAAAAAGTGAAAATATCAAGGGAAACAAGGCTATTTTGAAATTTTTTTATTGAAAGAAGATAAAATAAGATGAAAATAAAGCACATTTTCATATTTCAGATTAAAAAAGAGAAAATATCAAGGGAAACTAGGTTATTTTGAAATTTTTTATTGAAAAAAGACAAAATAAGATGAAAATAAAGCACATTTTCATATTTCAGATTAAAAAAGTGAAAATATCAAGGGAAACAAGGTTATTTTGAAATTTTTTATTGAGAAAAGACAAAAGAAGTTGAAAATAAAGCACATTTTTATATTTCAGATTAAAAAAGAGAAAATATCAAGGGAAACAAGGTCATTTTGAAATTTTTTATTGAGAAAAGACAAAATAAGTTGAAAATAAAGCACATTTTTATATTTCAGATTAGAAAAGTGAAAATATGAAGGGAAACAAGGTTATTTTTAAATTTTTTATTGAAAAAAGACAAAATAAGATGAAAATAAAGCACATTTTCATATTTCAGATTAAAAAAGAGAAAGTATCAAGGGAAACAAGGTTATTTTGAAATTTTTCATAGAAAAAAGACAACATAAGATGAAAATAAAGCACATTTTCATATTTCAGATTAAAAAAGAGAAAATATCAAGGGAAACAAGGTTATTTTGAAATTTTTTATTGAAAAAAGACAAAATAAGATGAAAATAAAGCACATTTTCATATGTCAGATGAAAAATGTGAAAATATCAAGGGAAACAAGGTCATTTTGAAATTTTTTATTGAGAAAAGACAAAATAAGTTGAACATAAAGCACATTTTTATATTTCAGATTAAAAAAGAGAAAATATTAAGGGAAACAAGGTTGTTTTGAAATTTTTTATTGAGAAAAGCCAAAATAAGATGCAAATAAAGAACATTTTCATATTTCAGATTAAAAAAGTGAAAATATCAAGGGAAACAAGGCTATTTTGAAACTTTTATTGAAAAAAGACAAAATAAGATGAAAATAAAGCACATTTTCATATTTCAGATTAAAAAAGAGAAAATATCAAGGGAAACAAGGTTATTTTGAAATTTTTTATTGAAAAAAGACAAAATAAGATGAAAATAAAGCACATTTTCATATTTCAGATTAAAAAAGTGAAAATATCAAGGGAAACAAGGTTATTTTGAAATTTTTTATTGAGAAAAACAAAAGAAGTTGAAAATAAAGCACATTTTTATATTTCAGATTAAAAAAGAGAAAATATCAAGGGAAACAAGGTTATTTTGAAATTTTTATTGAGAAAAGCCAAAATAATATGAAAATAAAGCACATTTTCATATTTCAGATTAAATAAGTGAAAATATCAAGGGAAACAAGGTTATTTTGAAATTTTTTATTGAAAAAAGACAAAATAAGTTGAAAATAAAGCACATTTTCATATTTCAGATTAAAAAAAGAGAAAGTATGAAGGGAAACAAGGTTGTTTTCAAATTTTTTATTGAGAAAAGCCAAAATAAGATGCAAATAAAGAACATTTTCATATTTCAGATTAAAAAAGTGAAAATATCAAGGTAAACAAGGCTATTTAAAATTTTTTTATTGAAAAAAAAAATAAGATGAAAATAAAGCACATTTTCATATTTCAGATTAAAAAATAGAAAATATCAAGGGAAACAAGGTTATTTTGAAATTTTTTATTGAAAAAAGACAAAATAAGATGAAAATAAAGCACATTTTCATATTTCAGATTAAAAAAGAGAAAATATCAAGGGAAACAAGGTAATTTTGAAATTTTTTATTGAAAAAAGACAAAATAAGATGAAAATAAAGTACATTTTCATATTTCAGATTAAAAAAGAGAAAGTATGAAGGGAAACAAGGTTATTTTTTAAATTTTTCATTGAAAAAAGACAAAATAAGATGAAAATAAAGCACATTTTCATATGTAAGATTAAAAAAGTGAAAATATCAAGGGAAACAAGGTTATTTTGAAATTTTTTATTGTAAAAAGACTAAATAAGATGAAAATAAAGCACATTTTTATATGTCAGATTAAAAAAGTGAAAATATCAAGGGAAACATGGTTATTTTGAAATTTTTTATTGAAAAAAGACAAAATAAGATGAAAATAAAGCACATTTTCATATTTCAGATTAAAAAAGTGAAAATATCAAGGGAAACAAGGTTATTTTGAAATTTTTTATAGAAAAAAGACAAAATAAGATGAAAATAATGTACATTTTCATATTTCAGATTAAAAAAGTAAAAATATCAAGGGAAACAAGGTTATTTTGAAATTTTTTATTGAAAAAAGACAAAATAAGATGAAAATAAAGCACATTTTCATATTTCAGATTAAAAAAGTGAAAATATGAAGGGAAACAAGGTTATTTTTAAATTTTTTATTGAAAAAAGACAAAATAAGATGAAAATAAAGCACATTTTCATATTTCAGATTAAAAAAAGAGAAAATATCAAGGGAAACAAGGTTATTTTGAAGTTTTTCAAAATAAGATGAAAATAAAGCACATTTTCATATTTCAGATTAAAAAAGAGAAAATATCAAGGGAAACAAGGTTATTGTGAAATTTTTTTTGAAAAATGACAAAATAAGATGTAAATAGAGCACATTTTCATATTTCAGATTAAGAAAGAAAAAATGTCAAGGGAAACAAGGTTATTTTGAAGTTTTTTATTGAAAGAAGACAAAATAAGTTGAAAATAAAGCACATTTTCATATTTCAGATTAAAAAAGAGAAAGTATGAAGGGAAACAATGTTATTTTTAAATTTTTAATTGAAAATAGACAAAATAAGATGAAAATAAAGCACATTTTCATATTTCAGATTAAAAAAGAGAAAATATCAAGGGAAACAAGGTTATTTTGAAATTTTTTATTGAAAAAAGACAAAATAAGTTGAAAATAAAGCACATTTTTATATTTCAGATTAAAAAAGAGAAAATATCAAGGGAAACAAGGTTGTTTTCAAATTTTTTATTGAGAAAAGCCAAAATAAGATGCAAATAAAGAACATTTTCATATTTCAGATTAAAAAAGTGAAAATATCAAGGTAAACAAGGCTATTTAAAATTTTTTTATTGAAAAAAGACAAAATAAGATGAAAATAAAGCACATTTTCATATTTCAGATTAAAAAATAGAAAATATCAAGGGAAACAAGGTTATTTTGAAATTTTTTATTGAAAAAAGACAAAATAAGATGAAAATAAAGCACATTTTCATATTTCAGATTAAAAAAGAGAAAATATCAAGGGAAACAAGGTTATTTTGAAATTTTTTATTGAAAAAAGACAAAATAAGATGAAAATAAAGTACATTTTCATATTTCAGATTAAAAAAGAGAAAGTATGAAGGGAAACAAGGTTATTT
This sequence comes from Ascarosepion bandense, assembly GCA_037127315.1. Lineage (NCBI taxonomy): Eukaryota > Metazoa > Mollusca > Cephalopoda > Sepiida > Sepiidae > Ascarosepion > Ascarosepion bandense. Next base: position 4,517 of record JBBBDQ010009229.1, read on the forward strand.
TTAAATTTTTCATTGAAAAAAGACAAAATAAGATGAAAATAAAGCACATTTTCATATGTAAGATTAAAAAAGTGAAAATATCAAGGGAAACAAGGTTATTTTGAAATTTTTTATTGTAAAAAGACTAAATAAGATGAAAATAAAGCACATTTTTATATGTCAGATTAAAAAAGTGAAAATATCAAGGGAAACATGGTTATTTTGAAATTTTTTATTGAAAAAAGACAAAATAAGATGAAAATAAAGCACATTTTCATATTTCAGATTAAAAAAGTGAAAATATCAAGGGAAACAAGGTTATTTTGAAATTTTTTATAGAAAAAAGACAAAATAAGATGAAAATAATGTACATTTTCATATTTCAGATTAAAAAAGTAAAAATATCAAGGGAAACAAGGTTATTTTTAAATTTTTTATTGAAAAAAGACAAAATAAGATGAAAATAAAGCACATTTTCATATTTCAGATTAAAAAAGTGAAAATATGAAGGGAAACAAGGTTATTTTTAAATTTTTTATTGAAAAAAGACAAAATAAGATGAAAATAAAGCACATTTTCATATTTCAGATTAAAAAAGAGAAAGTATCAAGGGAAACAAGGTTATTTTGAAATTTTTTATTGAAAAAAGACAACATAAGATGAAAATAAAGCACATTTTCATATTTCAGATTAAAAAAGAGAAAATATCACGGGAAACAAGGTTGTTTTGAAATTTTTTATTGAGAAAATCCAAAATAAGATGCAAATAAAGAACATTTTCATATTTCAGATTAAAAAAGTGAAAATATCAAGGGAAACAAGGTTATTTTGAAATTTTTTATAGAAAAAAGACAAAATAAGATGAAAATAATGCACATATTCATATTTCAGATTAAAAAAGAGAAAATATCAAGGGAAACTAGGTTATTTTGAAATTTTTTATTGAAAAAAGACAAAATAAGATGAAAATATAGCACATTTTCATATTTCGGATTAAAAAGGTGAAAATATGAAGGGAAACAAGGTTATTTTTAAATTTTTATTGAAAAAAGACAAAATAAGATGAAAATAAAGCACATTTTCATATTTCAGATAAAAAAGAGAAAGTATCAAGGGAAACAAGGTTATTTTGAAATTTTTTATTGAAAAAAGACAACATAAGATGAAAATAAAGCACATTTTCATATTTCAGATTAAAAAAGAGAAAATATCAAGGGAAAGAAGGTTATTTTGAAATTTTTTATTGAGAAAAGACAAAAGAAGTTGAAAATAAAGCACATTTTTATATTTCAGATTAAAAAAGTGAAAATATCAAGGGAAACAAGGTTATTTTGAAATTTCTTATTGAAAAAACACAAAATAAGATGAAAATAAAGCACATTTTCATATTTCAGATTAAAAAAGTGAAAATATCAAGGGAAACATGGTTATTTTGAAATTTTCTATTGAAAAAAGACAAAATAAGATGAAAATAAAGCACATTTTCATATTTCAGATTAAAAAAGAGAAAATATCTAGGAAAGAAGGTTATTTTGAAATTTTTTATTGAAAAAAGACAAAATAAGAAGAAAATAAAGCACATTTTCATATTTCAGATTAAAAAAGTGAAAATATCAAAGGAAGCATGGTTATTTTGAAATTTTTTATAGAAAAAAGACAAAATAAGATGAAAATAAAGCACATTTTCATATTTCAGATTAAAAAAGAGAAAGTATCAAGGAAACAAGGTTATTTTGAAATTTTTTATTGAAAAAAGACAAAATAAGATGAAAATAAAGCACATTTTCATATTTCAGATTAAAAAAGTGAAAATATCAAAGGAAGCATGGTTATTTTGAAATTTTTTATTGAAAAAAGACAAAATAAGATGAAAATAAAGCACATTTTCATATTTCAGATTAAAAAAGTGAAAATATCAAGGGAAACAAGGTTATTTTGAAATTTTTTATTGAAAAAAGACAAAATAAGATGAAAATAAAGCACATTTTCATATTTCAGATTAAAAATGAGAAAATATCAAGGGAAACAAGGTTATTTTGAAATTTTTTATTGAAAAAAGACAAAATAAGATGAAAATAAAGCACATTTTCATATTTCAGATTAAAAAAGAGAAAGTATCAAGGGAAACAAGGTTATTTTGAATTTTTTTATAGAAAAAAGTCAAAATAAGATGAAAATAAAGAACATTTTCATATTTCAGATTAAAAAAGTGAAAATATCAAGGGAAACAAGGTTATTTTGAAATTTTTTATTGAAAAAAGACAAAATAAGATGAAAATAAAGCACATTTTCATATTTCAGATTCAAAAAGTGAAAATATCTAGGGAAACAAGGTTACTTTGAAATTTCTTATTGAAAAAACACAAAATAAGATGAAAATAAAGCACATTTTCATATTTCAGATTAAAAAAGTGAAAATATCAAGGGAAACATGGTTATTTTGAAATTTTCTATTGAAAAAGACAAAATAAGATGAAAATAAAGCACATTTTCATATTTCAGATTACAAAAAGTGAAAATATCAAGGGAAACAAGGTTATTTTGAAATTTTTTATAGAAAAAAGACAAAATAAGATGAAAATAAAGCACATTTTCATATTTCAGATTAAAAATGAGAAAATATCAAGGGAAACAAGGTTATTTTGAAATTTTTTATTGAAAAAAGACAAAATAAGATGAAAATAAAGCACATTTTCATATTTCAGATTAAAAAAGTGAAAATATCAAAGGAAGCATGGTTATTTTTCAAATTTTTTATAGAAAAAAGACAAAATAAGATGAAAATAATGCACATTTTCATATTTCAGATTAAAAAAGTAAAAATATCAAAGGAAGCATGGTTATTTTGAAATTTTTTATAGAAAAAGAAAAAAGACAAAATAAGATGAAAATAATGCACATTTTCATATTTCAGATTAAAAAAGTAAAAATATCAAGGGAAACAAGGTTATTTTGAAATTTTTTATAGAAAAAGACAAAATAAGATGAAAATAATGCACATTTTCATTTTTCAGATTAAAAAAGTAAAAATATCAATGGAAACAAGGTTATTTTGAAATTTTTTATTGAAAAAAGACAAAATAAGATGAAAATAAAGCACATTTTCATATTTCAGATTAAAAAAGTGAAAATATCAAGGGAAGCATGGTTATTTTGAAATTTTTTATAGAAAAAAGACAAAATAAGATGAAAATAAAGCACATTTTCATATTTCAGATTAAAAATGAGAAAGTATCAAGGAAACAAGGTTATTTTGAAATTTTTTTATTGAAAAAAGACAAAATAAGATGAAAATAAAGCACATTTTCATATTTCAGATTAAAAAAGTGAAAATATCAAGGGAAACAAGGTTATTTTGAAATTTTTTATTGAAAAGACAAAATAAGATGAAAATAAAGCACATTTTCATGTTTCAGATTAAAAAAGTGAAAATATCAAGGGAAACAAGGTTATTTTGAAATTTTTTATTGAAAAAAGACAAAATAAGATGAAAATAAAGCACATTTTCATATTTCAGATTAAAAAAGTGAAAATATCAAGGGAAACATGGTTATTTTGAAATTTTGTATTGAAAAAAGACAAAATAAGATGAAAATAAAGCACATTTTCATACTTCAGATTAAAAAAGAGAAAATATCTAGGGAAAGAAGGTTATTTTGAAATTTTTTAATGAAAAAAGACAAAATAAGAAGAAAATAAAGCACATTTTCATATTTCAGATGAAAAAAGTGAAAATATCAAAGGAAGCATGGTTATTTTGAAATTTTTTATAGAAAAAAGACAAAATAAGATGAAAATAATGCACATTTTCATATTTCAGATTAAAAAAGTAAAAATATCAAGGGAAACAAGGTTATTTTGAAATTTTTTATTGAAAAAAGACAAAATAAGATGAAAATAAAGCACATTTTCATATTTCAGATTAAAAATGAGAAAATATCAAGGGAAACAAGGTTATTTTGAAATTTTTTATTGAAAAAAGACAAAATAAGATGAAAATAAAGCACATTTTCATATTTCAGATTAAAAAAGAGAAAGTATCAAGGGAAACAAGGTTATTTTGAATTTTTTTATAGAAAAAAGTCAAAATAAGATGAAAATAAAGAACATTTTCATATTTCAGATTAAAAAAGTGAAAATATCAAGGGAAACAAGGTTATTTTGAAATTTTTTATTAAAAAAGACAAAATAAGATGAAAATAAAGCACATTTTCATATTTCAGATTCAAAAAGTGAAAATATCTAGGGAAACAAGGTTATTTTGAAATTTCTTATTGAAAAAAGACAAAATAAGATGAAAATAAAGCACATTTTCATATTTCAGATTAAAAAAGTGAAAATATCAAGGGAAACATGGTTATTTTGAAATTTTCTATTGAAAAAGACAAAATAAGATGAAAATAAAGCACATTTTCATATTTCAGATTACAAAAAGTGAAAATATCAAGGGAAACAAGGTTATTTTGAAATTTTTAATTGAAAAAAGACAAAATAAGATGAAAATAAAGCACATTTTCATATTTCAGATTAAAAATGAGAAAATATCAAGGGAAACAAGGTTATTTTGAAATTTTTTATTGAAAAAGGACAAAATAAGATGAAAATAAAGCACATTTTCATATTTCAGATTAAAAAAGAGAAAGTATCAAGGGAAACAAGGTTATTTTGAAATTTTTATAGAAAAAATACAAAAGAAGATGGAAATAAAGCACATTTTCATATTTCAGATTAAAAAAGTGAAAATATCAAGGGAAACAAGGTTATTTTGAAATTTTTTATTGAAAAAAGACAAAATAAGATGAAAATAAAGCACATTTTCATATTTCAGATTAAAAAAGTGAAAATATCAAGGGAAACAAGGTTATTTTGAAATTTTTTATTGAAAAAAGACAAAATAAGATGAAAATAATGCACATTTTCATATTTCAGATTAAAAAAGTGAAAATATTAAAGGAAGCATGGTTATTTTGAAATTTTTTATAGAAAAAAGACAAAATAAGATGAAAATAATGCACATTTTCATATTTCAGATTAAAAAAGTGAAAATATTAAAGGAAGCATGGTTATTTTGAAATTTTTTATAGAAAAAAGACAAAATAAGATGAAAATAATGCACATTTTCCTATTTCAGATTAAAAAAGTAAAAATATCAAGGGAAACAAGGTTATTTTGAAATTTTTTATTGAAAAAAGACAATATAATATGAAAATAAAGCACATTTTCATATTTCAGATTAAAAAAGAGAAAGTATCAAGGGAAACAAGGTTATTTTGAAATTTTTTATAGAAAAAAGACAAAATAAGATGAAAATAAAGCACATTTTCATATTTCAGATTAAAAAAGTGAAAATATCAAGGAAAACAAGGTTATTTTGAAATTTTTTATTGAAAAAAGACAAAATAAGATGAAAATAAAGCACTTTTTCATATTTCAGATTAAAAAAGTGAAAATATCAAGGGAAACAAGGTTATTTTGAAATTTCTTATTGAAAAAACACAAAATAAGATGAAAATAAAGCACATTTTCATATTTCAGATTAAAAAAGTGAAAATATCAAGGGAAACATGGTTATTTTGAAATTTTCTATTGAAAAAAGACAAAATAAGATGAAAATAAAGCACATTTTCATATTTCAGATTAAAAAAGAGAAAATATCTAGGGAAAGAAGGCTATTTTGAAATTTTTTATTGAAAAAAGACAAAATAAGAAGAAAATAAAGCACATTTTCATATTTCAGATTAAAAAAGTGAAAATATCAAAGGAAGCATGGTTATTTTGAAATTTTTTATAGAAAAAAGACAAAATAAGATGAAAATAATGCACATTTTCATATTTCAGATTAAAAAAGTAAAAATATCAAGGGAAACAAGGTTATTTGGAAATTTTTTATTGAAAAAAGACAAAATAAGATGAAAATAAAGCACATTTTCATATTTCAGATTACAAAAAGTGAAAATATCAAGGGAAACAAGGTTATTTTGAAATTTTTTATTGAAAAAAGACAAAATAAGGTGAAAATAAAGCACATTTTCATATTTCAGATTAAAAAAGTGAAAATATCAAAGGAAGCATGGTTATTTTGAAATTTTTTATAGAAAAGACAAAATAAGATGAAAATAATGCACATTTTCATATTTCAGATTAAAAAAGTAAAAATATCAAGGGAAACAAGGTTATTTTGAAATTTTTTATTGAAAAAAGACAAAATAAGAAGAAAATAAAGCACATTTTCATATTTCAGATTAAAAAAGTGAAAATTTCAAA
>JBBBDQ010009245.1:0-13606 GCA_037127315.1 Ascarosepion bandense
AATAGAAAACACTTAGATATTAAAAAAATTGTAGGGTCTTCAACATTTTCTGGGAGTTTGAAAATCTCGAAAACGCAATTGATTTATTACGTAAATTTTGAAATTTTCAAAGTTTCAGAAAATTAATTTATCTTTCAGATAAATTAATAAAAATTGTTATATCATCTTGATAACATTAGGTAACAATAGGAAACGCTTAGATTTTAAAAAAATTTTGGAGGTTTCGATACTTTACAGAAGTTTAAAAACATTGAAAATTACATTGAAAAACTATGCGAAATCAGCTAAAAAGTGATACTTTTTGAGGCATATTTTGAAATTTTCAGAGTCTCAGAAAATTAATTCATCCTTAGGATAAATTAATGAAAATAGGTGAAACATGTTGAAACCACTTGGTATGAATAGAAAACACTTAGATATTAAAAAAATTTTAGGGTCTTCAATATTTTCTGGGATTTTGAATATCTCGAAAATGCAATAGATTTATTACGTAAATTTTGAAAATTTCAAAGTTTCAGAAAATTAATTTATCTTTCAGATAAATTAATTAAAATTGTTATATCATGTTGATAACATTAGGTAACAATGGGAAACGCTTAGATTTTAAAGAAATTTTGGAGGTTTCGATACTTTACAGAAGTTTAAAAACTTTGAAAATTACATTGAAAAACTATGCGAAATCTGCTAAAAGTGATACTTTTTTAGGTATATTTTGAAATTTTCAGAGTCTCAGAAAATTAATTCATCCTTAGGATAAATTAATGAAAATAGGTGAAACATGTTGAAACCACTTGGTATGAATAGAAAACACTTAGATATTAAAAAAATTTTAGGGTCTTCAATATTTTCTGGGAGTTTGAAAATCTCGAAAATGCAATAGATTTATTACGTAAATTTTGAAAATTTCAAAGCTTCAGAAAATTAATTTATCTTTCAGATAAATTAATAAAAATTGTTATATCATGTTGATAACATTAGGTAACAATAGGAAACGCTTAGATTTTTTAAAAATTTTGGAGGTTTCGATACTTTACAGAAGTTTAAATCTTTGAAAATTACATTGAAAAACTATGCGAAATCAGCTAAAAAGTGATACTTTTTGAGGCATATTTTGAAATTTTCAGAGTCTCAGAAAATTAATTCATCCTTAGGATAAATTAATGAAAATAGGTGAAACATGTTGAAACCACTTGGTATGAATAGAAAACACTTAGATATTAAAAAAATTTTAGGGTCTTCAATATTTTCTGGGAGTTTGAAAATCTCGAAAATGCAATAGATTTATTACGTAAATTTTGAAAATGTCAAAGTTTCAGAAAATTAATTTATCTTTCAGATAAATTAATAAAAATTGTTATATCATGTTGATAACATTAGGTAACAATAGGAAACGCTTAGATTTTTAAAAATTTTGGAGGTTTCGATACTTTACAGAAGTTTAAATCTTTGAAAATTACATTGAAAAACTATGCGAAATCAGCTAAAAAGTGATACTTTTTGAGGCATATTTTGAAATTTTCAGAGTCTCAGAAAATTAATTCATCCTTAGGATAAATTAATGAAAATAGGTGAAACATGTTGAAACCACTTGGTATGAATAGAAAACACTTAGATATTAAAAAAATTTTAGGGTCTTCAATATTTTCTGGGAGTTTGAAAATCTCGAAAATGCAATAGATTTATTACGTAAATTTTGAAAATTTCAAAGTTTCAGAAAATTAATTTATCTTTCAGATAAATTAATAAAAATTGTTATATCATGTTGATAACATTAGGTAACAATGGGAAACGCTTAGATTTTAAAGAAATTTTGGAGGTTTCGATACTTTACAGAAGTTTAAAAACTTTGAAAATTACATTGAAAAACTATGCGAAATCTGCTAAAAAGTGATACTTTTTGAGGTATATTTTCAAATATTCAGAGTCTCAGAAAATTAATTCATCCTTAGGATAAATTAATGAAAATAGGTGAAACATGTTGAAACCACTTGGTATGAATAGAAAACACTTAGATATTAAAAAAATTTTAGGGTCTTCAATATTTTCTGGGAGTTAGAAAATCTCGAAAATGCAATAGATTTATTACGTAAATTTTGAAAATTTCAAAGTTTCAGAAAATTAATTTATCTTTCAGATAAATTAATAAAAATTGTTATATCATGTTGATAACATTAGGTAACAATAGGAAACGCTTAGATTTTTTAAAAATTTTGGAGGTTTCGATACTTTACAGAAGTTTAAATCTTTGAAAATTACATTGAAAAACTATGCGAAATCAGCTAAAAAGTGATACTTTTTGAGGCATATTTTGAAATTTTCAGAGTCTCAGAAAATTAATTCATCCTTAGGATAAATTAATGAAATAGGTCAAACATGTTGAAACCACTTGGTATGAATAGAAAACACTTAGATATTAAAAAAATTTTAGGGTCTTCAATATTTTGTGGGAGTTTGAAAATCTCGAAAATGCAATTGATTTATTACGTAAATTTTGAAATTTTCAAAGTTTCAGAAAATTAATTCAGATAAATTAATAAAAATTGTTATATCATCTTGATAACATTAGGTAACAATAGGAAACGCTTAGATTTTAAAAAAATTTTGGAGGTTTTGATATTTTACAGAAGTTTAAAAACATTGAAAATTACATTGAAAAACTATGCGAAATCAGCTAAAAAGTGATACTTTTTGAGGCATATTTTGAAATTTTCAGAGTCTCAGAAAATTAATTCATCCTTAGGATAAATTAATGAAAATAGGTGAAACATGTTGAAACCACTTGGTATGAATAGAAAACACTTAGATATTAAAAAAATTTTAGGGTCTTCAATATTTTCTGGGATTTTGAATATCTCGAAAATGCAATAGATTTATTACGTAAATTTTGAAAATTTCAAAGTTTCAGAAAATTAATTTATCTTTCAGATAAATTAATTAAAATTGTTATATCATGTTGATAACATTAGGTAACAATGGAAACGCTTAGATTTTAAAGAAATTTTGGAGGTTTCGATATTTACAGAAGTTTAAATCTTTGAAAATTACATTGAAAAACTATGCGAAATCTGCTAAAAAGTGATACTTTTTGAGGTATATTTTCAAATTTTCAGAGTCTCAGAAAATTAATTCATCCTTAGGATAAATTAATGAAAATAGGTGAAACATGTTGAAACCACTTGGTATGAATAGAAAACACTTAGATATTAAAAAATTTTAGGGTCTTCAATATTTTCTGGGAGTTTGAAAATCTCGAAAATGCAATAGATTTATTACGTAAATTTTGAAAATTTCAAAGCTTCAGAAAATTAATTTATCTTTCAGATAAATTAATAAAAAGAAAAATTGTTATATCATGTTGATAACATTAGGTAACAATAGGAAACGCTTAGATTTTTTAAAAATTTTGGAGGTTTCGATACTTTACAGAAGTTTAAATCTTTGAAAATTACATTGAAAAACTATGCGAAATCAGCTAAAAAGTGATACTTTTTGAGGCATATTTTGAAATTTTCAGAGTCTCAGAAAATTAATTCATCCTTAGGATAAATTAATGAAAATAGGTGAAACATGTTGAAACCACTTGGTATGAATAGAAAACACTTAGATATTAAAAAAATTTTAGGGTCTTCAATATTTTCTGGGAGTTTGAAAATCTCGAAAATGCAATAGATTTATTACGTAAATTTTGAAAATTGCAAAGTTTTAGAAAATTAATTTATCTTTCAGATAAATTAATAAAAATTGTTATATCATGTTGATAACATTAGGTAACAATAGGAAACGCTTAGATTTTAAAGAAATTTTGGAGGTTTCGATACTTTACAGAAGTTTAAAAACTTTGAAAATTAAATTGAAAAACTATGCGAATCTGCTAAAAAGTGATACTTTTTGAGGTATATTTTGAAATTTTCAGAGTCTCAGAAAATTAATTCATCCTTAGGAGAAATTAATGAAAATAGGTGAAACATGTTGAAACCACTTGGTATGAATAGAAAACACTTAGATATTAAAAACATTTTAGGGTCTTCAATATTTAATGGGTGTTTGAAAATCTCGAAAATGCAATAGATTTATTACGTAAATTTTGAAAATTTCAAAGTTTCAGAAAATTAATTTATCTTTCAGATAAATTAATAAAAATTGTTATATCATGTTGATAACATTAGGTAACAATAGGAAACGCTAAGATTTTAAAAAAATTTTGGAGGTTTCGATACTTTACAGAAGTTTAAAAACATTGAAAATTACATTGAAAAACTATTCGAAATCAGCTAAAAAGTGATACTTTTTGAGGTATATTTTGAAATTTTCAGAGTCTCAGAAAATTAATTCATCTTTAGGATAAATTAATGAAAATAGGTGAAACATGTTGAAACCACTTGGTATGAATAGAAAACACTTAGATATTAAAAAAATTTTAGGGTCTTCAATATTTTCTGGGAGTTTGAATATCTCGAAATTGCAATAGATTTATTACTTTAATTTTGAAAATTTCAAAGTTTCAGAAAATTAATTTATCTTTCAGATAAATTAATAAAAATTGTTATATCATGTTGATAACATTAGGTAACAATAGGAAACGCTTAGATTTTAAAAAAAATTTTGGAGGTTTCGATATTTTACAGAAGTTTAAAAACATTGAAAATTACATTGAAAAACTATGCGAAATCAGCTAAAAAGTGATACTTTTTGAGGCATATTTTGAAATTTTCAGAGTCTCAGAAAATTAATTCATCCTGAGGATAAATTAATGAAAATAGGTGAAACATGTTGAAACCACTTGGTATGAATAGAAAACACTTAGATATTAAAAAAATTTTAGGGTCTTCAATATTTTCTGGGAGTTTGAAAATCTCGAAAATGCAATAGATTTATTACGTAAATTTTGAAAATTTCAAAGTTTCAGAAAATTAATTTATCTTTCAGATAAATTAATAAAAATTGTTATATCATGTTGATAACATTAGGTAACAATAGGAAACGCTTAGATTTTTTAAAAATTTTGGAGGTTTCGATACTTTACAGAAGTTTAAATCTTTGAAAATTACATTGAAAAACCATGCGAAATCAGCTAAAAAGTGATACTTTTTGAGGTATATTTTGAAATTTTCAGAGTCTCAGAAAATTAATTCATCCTTAGGATAAATTAATGAAAATAGGTGAAACATGTTGAAACCACTTGGTATGAATAGAAAACACTTAGATATTAAAAAAATTTTAGGGTCTTCAATATTTTCTGGGAGTTTGAAAATCTCGAAAATGCAATAGATTTATTACGTAAATTTTGAAAATTTCAAAGTTTCAGAAAATTAATTTATCTTTCAGATAAATTAATAAAAATTGTTATATCATGTTGATAACATTAGGTAACAATAGGAAACGCTTAGATTTTAAAGAAATTTTGGAGGTTTCGATACTTTACAGAAGTTTAAAAACATTGAAAATTACATTGAAAAACTATTCGAAATCAGCTAAAAAGTGATACTTTTTGAGGTATACTTTCAAATTTTCAGAGTCTCAGAAAAATTAATTCATCTTTAGGATAAATTAATGAAAATAGGTGAAACATGTTGAAACCACTTGGTATGAATAGAAAACACTTAGATATTAAAAAAAATTTTAGGGTCTTCAATATTTTCTGGGAGTTTGAATATCTCGAAATTGCAATAGATTTATTACTTTAATTTTGAAAATTTCAAAGTTTCAGAAAATTAATTTATCTTTCAGATAAATTAATAAAAATTGTTATATCATGTTGATAACATTAGGTAACAATAGGAAACGCTTAGATTTTAAAAAAATTTTGGAGGTTTCGATATTTTACAGAAGTTTAAAAACATTGAAAATTACATTGAAAAACTATGCGAAATCAGCTAAAAAGTGATACTTTTTGAGGCATATTTTGAAATTTTCAGAGTCTCAGAAAATTAATTCATCCTGAGGATAAATTAATGAAAATAGGTGAAACATGTTGAAACCACTTGGTATGAATAGAAAACACTTAGATATTAAAAAAATTTTAGGGTCTTCAATATTTTCTGGGAGTTTGAAAATCTCGAAAATGCAATAGATTTATTACGTAAATTTTGAAAATTTCAAAGTTTCAGAAAATTAATTTATCTTTCAGATAAATTAATAAAAATTGTTATATCATGTTGATAACATTAGGTAACAATAGGAAACGCTTAGATTTTTTAAAAATTTTGGAGGTTTCGATACTTTACAGAAGTTTAAATCTTTGAAAATTACATTGAAAAACCATGCGAAATCAGCTAAAAAGTGATACTTTTTGAGGTATATTTTGAAATTTTCAGAGTCTCAGAAAATTAATTCATCCTTAGGATAAATTAATGAAAATAGGTGAAACATGTTGAAACCACTTGGTATGAATAGAAAACACTTAGATATTAAAAAAATTTTAGGGTCTTCAATATTTTCTGGGAGTTTGAAAATCTCGAAAATGCAATAGATTTATTACGTAAATTTTGAAAATTTCAAAGTTTCAGAAAATTAATTTATCTTTCAGATAAATTAATAAAAATTGTTATATCATGTTGATAACATTAGGTAACAATAGGAAACGCTTAGATTTTTCAAAAAATTTTGAGGTTTCAATACTTTACAGAAGTTTAAAAACTTTGAAAATTACATTGAAAAACCATGCGAAATCAAGCTAAAAAGTGATACTTTTTTAGGTATATTTTGAAATATTCAGAGTCTCAGAAAATGAATTCATCCTTAGGATAAATTAATGAAAATAGGTGAAACATGTTGAAACCACTTGGTATGAATAGAAAACACTTAGATATTAAAAAAATTTTAGGGTCTTCAATATTTTCTGGGAGTTTGAAAATCTCGAAAATGCAATAGATTTATTACGCTAAATTTTGAAAATTTCAAAGTTTCAGAAAATTAATTTATCTTTCAGATAAATTAATAAAAATTGATATATCATGTTGATAACATTAGGTAACAATAGGAAACGCATAGATTTTTCAAAAATTTTGGAGGTTTCAATACTTTACAGAAGTTTAAAAACTTTGAAAATTACATTGAAAAACCAGGCGAAATCAGCTAAAAAGTGATACTTTTTGAGGTATATTTTGAAATTTTCAGAGTCTCAGAAAATTAATTCATCCTTAGGATAAATTAATGAAAATAGGTGAAACATGTTGAAACCACTTGGTATGAATAGAAAACACTTAGATATTAAAAAAATTTTAGGGTCTTCAATATTTTCTGGGTGTTTGAAAATCTCGAAAATGCAATAGATTTGTTACGTAAATTTTGAAAATTTCAAAGTTTCAGAAAATTAATTTATCTTTCAGATAAATTAATAAAAATTGTTATATCATGTTGATAACATTAGGTAACAATAGGAAACGCTTAGATTTTAAAGAAATTTTGGAGGTTTCGATACTTTACAGAAGTTTAAAAACATTGAAAATTACATTGAAAAACTATTCGAAATCAGCTAAAAAGTGATACTTTTTGAGGTATACTTTCAAATTTTCAGAGTCTCAGAAAATTAATTCATCTTTAGGATAAATTAATGAAAATAGGTGAAACATGTTGAAACCACTTGGTATGAATAGAAAACACTTAGATATTAAAAAAATTTTAGGGTCTTCAATATTTTCTGGGAGTTTGAATATCTCGAAATTGCAATAGATTTATTACTTTAATTTTGAAAATTTCAAAGTTTCAGAAAATTAATTTATCTTTCAGATAAATTAATAAAAATTGTTATATCATGTTGATAACATTAGGTAACAATAGGAAACGCTTAGATTTTAAAAAAATTTTGGAGGTTTCGATATTTTACAGAAGTTTAAAAACATTGAAAATTACATTGAAAAACTATGCGAAATCAGCTAAAAAGTGATACTTTTTGAGGCATATTTTGAAATTTTCAGAGTCTCAGAAAATTAATTCATCCTGAGGATAAATTAATGAAAATAGGTGAAACATGTTGAAACCACTTGGTATGAATAGAAAACACTTAGATATTAAAAAAATTTTAGGGTCTTCAATATTTTCTGGGAGTTTGAAAATCTCGAAAATGCAATAGATTTATTACGTAAATTTTGAAAATTTCAAAGTTTCAGAAAATTAATTTATCTTTCAGATAAATTAATAAAAATTGTTATATCATGTTGATAACATTAGGTAACAATAGGAAACGCTTAGATTTTTTAAAAATTTTGGAGGTTTCGATACTTTACAGAAGTTTAAATCTTTGAAAATTACATTGAAAAACCATGCGAAATCAGCTAAAAAGTGATACTTTTTGAGGTATATTTTGAAATTTTCAGAGTCTCAGAAAATTAATTCATCCTTAGGATAAATTAATGAAAATAGGTGAAACATGTTGAAACCACTTGGTATGAATAGAAAACACTTAGATATTAAAAAAAATTTTAGGGGTCTTCAATATTTTCTGGGAGTTTGAAAATCTCGAAAATGCAATAGATTTATTACGTAAATTTTGAAAATTTCAAAGTTTCAGAAAATTAATTTATCTTTCAGATAAATTAATAAAAATTGTTATATCATGTTGATAACATTAGGTAACAATAGGAAACGCTTAGATTTTTCAAAAATTTTGAGGTTTCAATACTTTACAGAAGTTTAAAAACTTTGAAAATTACATTGAAAAACCATGCGAAATCAGCTAAAAAGTGATACTTTTTTAGGTATATTTTGAAATATTCAGAGTCTCAGAAAATGAATTCATCCTTAGGATAAATTAATGAAAATAGGTGAAACATGTTGAAACCACTTGGTATGAATAGAAAACACTTAGATATTAAAAAAATTTTAGGGTCTTCAATATTTTCTGGGAGTTTGAAAATCTCGAAAATGCAATAGATTTATTACGTAAATTTTGAAAATTTCAAAGTTTCAGAAAATTAATTTATCTTTCAGATAAATTAATAAAAATTGATATATCATGTTGATAACATTAGGTAACAATAGGAAACGCATAGATTTTTCAAAAATTTTGGATGTTTCAATACTTTACAGAAGTTTAAAAACTTTGAAAATTACATTGAAAAACCATGCGAAATCAGCTAAAAAGTTATACTTTTTGAGGTATATTTTGAAATTTTCAGAGTCTCAGAAAATGAATTCATCCTTAGGATAAATTAATGAAAATAGGTGAAACATGTTGAAACCACTTGGTATGAATAGAAAACACTTAGATATTAAAAAAATTTTAGGGACTTCAATATTTTCTGGGAGTTTTAAAATCTCGAAAATGCAATAGATTTATTACGTAAATTTTGAAAATTTCAAAGTTTCAGAAAATTAATTTAACTTTTAGATAAATTAATAAAAATTGTTATATCATGTTGATAACATTAGGTAACAATAGGAAACGCTTAGATTTTAAAGAAATTTTGGAGGTTTCGATACTTTACAGAAGTTTAAAAACTTTGAAAATTACATTGAAAAACTATGCGAAATCAGCTAAAAAGTGATACTTTTTGAGGTATATTTTGAAATTTTCAGAGTCTCAGAAAATTAATTCATCCATTAGGATAAATTAATGAAAATAGGTGAAACATGTTGAAACCACTTGGTATGAATAGAAAACACTTAGATATTAAAAAAATTTTAGGGTCTTCAATATTTTCTGGGAGTTTGAATATCTCGAAAATGCAATAGATTTATTACGTAAATTTTGAAAATTTCAAAGTTTCAGAAAATTAATTTATGTTTCAGATAAATTAATAAAAATTGTTATATCATGTTGATAACATTAGGTAACAATAGGAAACGCTTAGATTTTAAAGAAATTTTGGAAGTTTCGATACTTTACAGAAGTTTAAAAACTTTGAAAATTACATTGAAAAACTATGCGTAATCAGCTAAAACGTGATACTTTTTGAGGTATATTTTGAAATTTTCAGAGTCTCAGAAAATTAATTCATCCTAAGGATAAATTAATGAAAATAGGTGAAACATGTTGAAACCCCTTGGTATGAATAGAAAACACTTAGATATTAAAAAAATTTTAGCGTCTTCAATATTTTCTGGGAGTTTGAAAATCTCGAAAATGCAATAGATTTATTACGTAAATTTTGAAAATTTCAAAGTTTCAGAAAATTAATTTATCTTTTAGATAAATTAATAAAAATTGTTATATCATGTTGATAACATTAGGTATCAATAGGAAACGCTTAGATTTTAAAGAAATTTTGGATGTTTCGATACTTTACAGAAGTTTAAAAACTTTGAAAATTACATTGAAAAACTATGCGAAATCAGCTAAAAAGTGATACTTTTTGAGGTATGTTTTGAAATTTTCAGAGTCTCAGAAAATTAATTCATCCTTAGGATAAATTAATGAAAATAGGTGAAACATGTTGAAACCCCTTGGTATGAATAGAAAACACTTAGATATTAAAAAAATTTTAGCGTCTTCAATATTTTCTGGGAGTTTGAAAATCTCGAAAATGCAATAGATTTATTACGTAAATTTTGAAAATTTCAAAGTTTCAGAAAATTGATTTAACTTTTAGATAAATTAATAAAAATTGTTATATCATGTTGATAACATTAGGTAACAATAGGAAACGCTTAGATTTTAAAGAAATTTTGGAGGTTTCGATACTTTACAGAAGTTTAAAAACTTTGAAAATTACATTGAAAAACTATGCGAAATCAGCTAAAAAGTGATACTTTTTGAGGTATATTTTGAAATTTTCAGAGTCTCAGAAAATTAATTCATCCTTAGGATAAATTAATGAAAATAGGTGAAACATGTTGAAACCGCTTGGTATGAATAGAAAACACTTAGTTATTAAAAAAATTTTAGGGTCTTCAATATTTTCTGGGAGTTTGAAAATCTCGAAAATGCAATAGATTTATTACGTAAATTTTGAAAATTTCAAAGTTTCAGAAAATTAATTTATCTTTTAGATAAATTAATAAAATTGTTATATCATGTTGATAACATTAGGTAACAATAGGAAACGCTTAGATTTTAAAGAAATTTTGGATGTTTCGATACTTTACAGAAGTTTAAAAACTTTGAAAATTACATTGAAAAACTAAGCGAAATCAGCTAAAAAGTGATACTTTTTGAGGTATATTTTGAAATTTTCAGAGTCTCAGAAAATTAATTCATCCTTAGGATAAATTAATGAAAATAGGTGAAACATGTTGAAACCCCTTGGTATGAATAGAAAACACTTAGATATTAAAAAAATTTTAGCGTCTTCAATATTTTCTGGGAGTTTGAAAATCTCGAAAATGCAATAGATTTATTACGTAAATTTTGAAAATTTCAAAGTTTCAGAAAATTAATTTATCTTTCAGATAAATTAATAAAAATTGTTATATCATGTTGATAACATTAGGTAACAATAGGAAACGCTTAGATTTTAAAGAAATTTTGGAGGTTTCGATACTTTACAGAAGTTTAAAAAGTTTGAAAATTACATTGAAAAACTATGCGAAATCAGCTAAAAAGTGATACTTTTTGAGGTATATTTTGAAATTTTCAGAGTCTCAGAAAATTAATTCATCCTAAGGATAAATTAATGAAAATAGGTGAGACATGTTGAAACCCCTTGGTATGAACAGAAAACACTTAGATATTAAAAAAATTTTAGCGTCTTCAATATTTTATGGGAGTTTGAAAATCTCGAAAATGCAATAGATTTATTACGTAAATTTTGAAAATTTCAAAGTTTCAGAAAATTAATTTATCTTTATATAAATTAATAAAATTGTTATATCATGTTGATAACATTAGGTAACAATAGGAAACGCTTAGATTTTAAAGAAATTTTGGATGTTTCGATACTTTACAGAAGTTTAAAAACATTGAAAATTACATTGAAAAACTATGCGAAATCAGCTAAAAAGTGATACTTTTTGAGGTATATTTTGAAATTTTCAGAGTCTGAGATAATTAATTCATCCTTAGGATAAATTAATGAAAATAGGTGAAACATGTTGAAACCACTTGGTATGAATAGAAAACACTTAGATATTAAAAAAATTTTAGGGTCTTCAATATTTTCTGGGAGTTTGAAGATCTCGAAAATGCAATAGATTTATTACGTAAATTTTGAAAATTTCAAAGTTTCAGAAAATTAATTTATCTTTCAGATAAATTAATAAAAATTGTTATATCATGTTGATAACATTAGGTAACAATAGGAAACGCTTAGATTTTAAAGAAATTTTGGATGTTTCGATACTTTTACAGAAGTTTAAAAACTTTGAAAATTACATTGAAAAACTATGCGAAATCAGCTAAAAAGTGATACTTTTTGAGGTATATTTTGAAATTTTCAGAGTCTCAGAAAATTAATTCATCCTAAGGATAAATTAATGAAAATAGGTGAAACATGTTGAAACCCCTTGGTATGAATAGAAAACACTTAGATATTAAAAAAATTTTAGCGTCTTCAACATTATCTGGGAGTTTGAAGATCTCGAAAATGCAATAGATTTATTACGTAAATTTTGAAAATTTCAAAGTTTCAGAAAATTAATTTATCTTTCAGATAAATTAATAAAAATTGTTATATCATGTTGATAACATTAGGTAACAATAGGAAACGCTTAGATTTTAAAGAAATTTTGGAGGTTTCGATACTTTACAGAAGTTGAAATACTTTGAAATTTACATTGAAAAACTAAGCGAAATCAGCTAAAAAGTGATACTTTTTTAGGTATATTTTGAAATTTTCAGAGTCTCAGAAAATTAATTCATCCTAAGGATAAATTAATGAAAATAGGTGAAACATGTTGAAACCCTTGGTATGAATAGAAAACACTTAGATATTAAAAAAATTTTAGGGTCTTCAATATTTTCTGGGAGTTTGAAGATCTCGAAAATGCAATAGATTTATTACGTAAATTTTGAAAATTTCAAAGTTTCAGAAAATTAATTTATCTTTCAGATAAATTAATAAAAATTGTTATATCATGTTGATAACATTAGGTAACAATAGGAAACGCTTAGATGTTAAATAAATTTTGGAGGTTTCGATACTTTACAGAAGTTTAAATACTTTGAAAATTACATTGAAAAACTATGCGAAATCAGCTAAAAAGTGATACTTTTTTAGGTATA
Organism: Ascarosepion bandense; assembly: GCA_037127315.1. NCBI lineage: Eukaryota > Metazoa > Mollusca > Cephalopoda > Sepiida > Sepiidae > Ascarosepion > Ascarosepion bandense. The sequence continues at coordinate 13,100 of JBBBDQ010009245.1, forward strand.
TTTTAAAATTTTCAGAGTCTCAGAAAATTAATTCATCCTTAGGATAAATTAATGAAAATAGGTGAAACATGTTGAAACCGCTTGGTATGAATAGAAAACACTTAGATATTAAAAAAATTTTAGGGTCTTCAATATTTTCTGGGAGTTTGAAAATCTCGAAAATGCAATAGATTTATTACGTAAAATTTGAAAATTTCAAAGTTTCAGAAAATTAATTTATCTTTTAGATAAATTAATAAAAATTGTTATATCATGTTGATAACATTAGGTAACAATAGGAAACGCTTAGATTTTTAAAGAAATTTTGGATGTTTCGATATTTTACAGAAGTTTAAAAACTTTGAAAATTACATTGAAAAACTATGCGAAATCAGCTAAAAAATGATACTTTTTGAGGTATATTTTGAAATTTTCAGAGTCTCAGAAAATTAATTCATCCTTAGGATAAATTAATGAAAATAGGTGAAACATGTTGAAACCCCTTGGTATGAATAGAAAACACTTAGA
>JBBBDQ010009260.1:0-16131 GCA_037127315.1 Ascarosepion bandense
TTCATACCCCTGCCCATCATGACATTCCATGGAAAAAAATTTTTAAAGTTATTTTTGTAAACTATTGTAAATATTCACAAATTTTTTTATATACACACTTTGGGGCGTTTTGTAGGTCCTCGGTATGTTATTTTTGCGACATTTTTGGTGCATGATAAGTAAGAGTGGTGATGGACAAATTTTATGGTGAATGAGAACCATTGTAACGCATGTATGGGTCGTGATTCTGATTAGCTAGGTATGGGATAGAGTACTGAAGACCAACCCGAGTTTTTCTCTCCCAATTTTCGGCCTTGAGCCACAATTTGTATTTTACAAATAAATAAAACCAGCCACTTCCCACCCGGGATTTTGTGTTGTATTGTGTTGTTCTGTAATAAGAAGCTCAAAGCGTAGCATTTGTTCCGCAGTGATATTTGCCATTGCTTTGTGTCTTGGGCAATCGTTTTCCAGCCCGAGTTTATTGCTCGGGCCAGCGTAAAAGTGAAAGGCCTCGGAACGCGAAACACCGGGGCGCAGTTGTCCGGTGTAAGGCCACGTAGGAGGCGCCTCCGATGGGCCGGATAACAACACCTCTCACCATGGCGTCGGTGGGAGGCACGGAGGGGGACTGGCGCTACTTCGCCAGCTACACCAACATCCCCCACCAGAAGCACCTCCGAAGCACCCGGATTACCTGGACTACCAAGACTACCGGCACTACCGGCGGCACCAGTATCTCCAGTTCCTCCACGTCGGCGGAAGTTGTGCAGCAGAAACCAGCAGCAGCGGTACCCACCAACATGGCATGTATGAGGGCACCATCCAGAAAGTACTCAAGGGCGCTGCGTACTACGAATCCCTCAAGGACAAGTACGCTGAGTACGTGAAGGGAGCGGAAATCCTCCCGATACCAGAGACGCCGAGCGAGATCGAGCCCAGGATCCTCTCCCTGCTGACCAAGGACCTGAAAAGCCACAAACTCATCGAGCTGAAGCAGGGACGCCATAGAGGAGGCCATCAAAGCCTCAAAAATCAACGGCAAGATGGTGGCCAGCGGCAGCTACGCCACGTGGGACGTCCTGCTCAGCACCGCCGACGAGGCCAAAAAACTGGCCGGCACCACCATGCAGACCAAGACCCTGCTACTGGAAACTGAGTACATGGGCATGCGCAGAACCAAGATCACCCTGCACGGAGTGCTCCATGGACATCTCACCAGACCATGTCGGCGTTTTCTTCACTCAGTACGGCAGGGTCGAGGAAGTAAAGGCGCTCACCCCAAAGCAGGGCTTCTTGACTGGCGACTTCATCCTGCAGGCGACGGTCGCTCGCGAAAAGTTGGCCAAAATCCCCAACATTATCAACTGCAGGGGGAGAAGGATCTACGTCGTCGTGAGGGCAGAAGCCCTTCTGTTGGTTCAGTGAGACTCAACCACGTACAGAGTGCCCCACCAAGAACCCGGCACCCAAGACCCAACCTCCGCAGACGACCGCCGCCGCCGCCGCTAATATAAAGCCGGAAAAAACCGGCACAACCAAAAAACGGCCCGGCGGAGCAAAGGAGGAGAATGGAAGACGGTTGGCAAGAGAGGAACCAAACCCAAGAGCCAACCGTCGGCGGAAACAACCGTGTCAAAGCAGCAGTGCCAGCGTCCCTCCGGCGCCCTCCCAAGCCAAAGGAGTCGGTGCCCCTCCCAGGAAGAAGGCGACGACACCCTCGCCAACCGGCAGGACGCCCCGCAGGCGAAACCCAAAAAAACCCCCGACGGAGGAGCGCATGGAGGCTCGGCTCAGCGGCACAACCAAGAGCCCTCTTCCCCGAAAAGAAACAGAGAGAGGAGGAAGAAACAGCAGCAGCAACACAGCACCGTGCAATGCAGCGGAGGAGCAGAAGCAGCGACAGGAAGACGCATGCAGCCGTCTCGCTACCCGGGTCTCCGGAGAGGCCAAAAGAGCACTTATGCCAAAAAGGCAAGCAGCCTCCCCATCTTCCCCCTCAAAATCAGCAAACATCTCTCCTTTTCCCCCAGTCCCCGGTCTTCAAGCTGACCCCCACTCACACCAAGGAAAACTCTCTCCCCACTCCCACCCCTCTCCTACAACGTCCCAGCCCAGAAAGAAAAAATATCCTCCTAGAGGGCGAAGCCTCAATGAAAATAGACTCAAAGGACGTAGCTAGGGAGTGGAATGGCCAAAGGCGCACTTTGAAGGCCACTCCTTAAGCTCAAAGAGGTCAACGGCAGCCGTCCGAAGACCTGTTCATCTCCCGACGCCCCGGGGGTAATTACCCTCATCAGGACTACAGGGGGCAACCTAAAAGTGTGGGATCACGTGGAGGCTGCCGAAAAACTTTATCCCAACATCGTCACGACGAGGAGTACTCCTGAACTACGCAAAATGGTAGCACAAAAATTGTGCAGGCCGACTCCCAGTTTTGCTCCACCCCTCGTTATATAGGGTAGTAAAACTAACATACCCAATTGACGTTGGCGGCATTGTCCATGACGGACGGGTTACGTCCGATGTAGGAACCGGTTCCCTTGACAGTCCGTTCGGGGTCCTTTCAATGATTTTTACCCGGTATGCGCTCGTGTTTAAGTGTTTTCTCTTTTCAGATCTACTAGATGTCTATCAAGATAAGGCCGACGGTGAGGCTTGAGGGATCGGGTAAGGCGGCTCGCCTGCTTCGTGACCTCCCGTCCTTCGGCGTGGATGTCGGCCGCGATCCAAGAGACTCACTTTGTTTGCGAAGTCGACTCGTGTAAAAGGTCCAACGACTTTGTCGTCTATTCAGCATACGGGAGCCGGCATGCCAGAGGAGTTTCTTTGCTGGTCAAGCGTACCCTGGACGCGAGGATCGACCTTGTCCATGTCGGTGCCGAGGGCCGGCTCATCGTGGCCGATATCAAAGTGAAAAGCAAGACGTTCTCGGTTGATTGCGGTTTACGCGCCCAACGTTCAAGGTGAGCGAGTTTCTTTTCTTTCGGCTGTTGGAGCTCTTCATGGTGAATCCAACACGGCTAATTCAGTTGGGACCGTTAGCCATCCCAACCCCAAATACAGAGGGAGGGGCGCTAGCGGGTGGAGGATCGCAGCCTGGTCGATCTGGATCATGAATTGGTCTGTCGATAGATACCGGGTCGATCATCCGGATGGGAGCATGTGGACGTGGACGGTTGGCCTTCTACCCGGGTATCAGCGTACCTGGATAGATGTTAGTGAGAGAAGCGCGACATAGACTTCTTTAGAATGTCCAACGTTCCACTGGTTAGGCTACTCGACCACAAACTCGTTTGTGCCCGGGTGGCGTTAGAATTTAGGCCTAGAATGGCTGGTTACTGGAAGTTCAATCAGTCCTTACTGGACAGGCGGGATCTTTCGTGACCAGCTGACTAGAGTAGTTCAGCGGCATACACTGTAGCGAGTCATTGGGGAGGCGGTGGGCTAGCCTTAAGGATAGCATTAGGTCTTTCGCCACCCAATACAGCCAACGGCTCAACCTAGATAAGGCTGCGAAGGCAAAGACACTTAGAGCTAATTTCGGGCCCGGCGGAGGCTGGTGGGGATCTCAGAGATAGCCTTAGCTAGGAGGCCCTGCAGCGCCCGACTAACGAGCGCTACATGGGTCAGGTAATTAGGCTAAGTTAAGCAAGATGTCTTCCGAAGTTGTGGAACATGGGCGCGGAACTGCGCAAGGAAGAAATCGCCGTGCCGGCGACCGGTACATTTCGCGAGGTGCGCGACCCGGAGGGACACTCTAAGGTCCACTGACGACATGTGCGAGGCTTTCCGGCAGCATTTCGAACACCGCTTTACCAAGGAACCTGGTCTCCGCGACGAGGAGTTTCGCAGCTATTTGGCTGACTTTCTCGGTTTTCGCCAGCTGAAGCGGCTAGCTGTGGTGGAGATTACGGAGGACGAAATCTACGTGGCCTTGAAGAAGGTCGGCAGAGGCAAGTCGCCAGGTTTGGATGGTTTGCCCTATGAATTGTACTTGAGGATGTCGCACCTTTTTGTCCCGATCTTGGCTGTCGTGTTCAACCACTGGTTTCGGCAGGGGTCCATCCCCGGTCGGATCACCAGGGGCGTGATCACGCTGTTGAGAAAGGGCAAGAAGGTTGAGGAATTAGACGATTACAGGCCCATAACTCTGCTAAACACAGAGTTAAAGATTCTGGCCAAGATCCTGACGAATCGCTTGCAGCTAGTTGCCGAGTCTCTGTTGGAACCGGATCAGACTTGTTCTGTGAAGGAGAACAATTCAGAGCAACCTGCACTTGATTCGCACGATCGTAGAGGGTGTAGAAGACGACGATGAGGCCGCGCTGATCAATTTGGATCAGTCCAAGGCATTTGATAGGATTGACTACGGCTACCTGGCTGCTGTCCTGCAGGCCGCCGGATTCAAACCCGACTTCAGCCGCTGGATTAGCCTCCCGTATCGCTCCCCCAGGCTGTGGTGGTGTGAACGGGAAGCTGTCGGGCGCTTTCGCGCTGTCTAGGTCGGTCCGACAGGGCTGTCCACCGTCGCCCTCCTTTACGTCCTGGCGTTGGAGCCGCTACTTCTGCCGGCTATGGACGCACAGTCCGGTCCCACGTGGAATCGCCGTCCCTGGTGGAGCTCGAGCCAGGGTTTCCGCGTACGCCGATGACGTAACGACCTTTTGTGTCCTCCTGCAGGGACATAGAGGCGGTACAACAGGCGCTTGTACGGTACGAGAAGGTGACAGGGGCCAGAATTAACTGCGACAAGTCATCCGGTTTATGGTTAGGGTGCCTGGAAGGGTGTTTCCTCCCCGCCCTCGTCAGACGGACGGCCTGTGTCAGTTCTCTGAGTCGGCCTCGGTCCGGACTTACAGCTGGAGAAAAACTGGTCAGAAGACCAAAAAGGTTGCGCGTCGGTCAAGATTTGGCGTCGACGGGGTCTCTCCGTGAAGGGCTTGGCGGGAGGTGTAACACATACCTCTTTCCCATGATCCTTTACCGACTGTCAGTACTTCCCCTTTGCGATGACTGCGAGGAAGGCGCTCGAGCGTTTGCTATTCTCCTGCCTGTGGAGAGGACGCAAACACATGGTCAGCAAAGGAGCCTGCTACCTCCGTCCGTGTCAAGGGGTCTGGGAATGCCACACTTGAGGAGCCACGTGCTCGCTTCGAGGTTGGCATTTCTCAGGCGCGCGTTGGAGGAAGATCGGTTGCTTGCGGGGGTAGTGAGGGACATGTTCCCTTGCCTTACCATCACCCCCCCGACCCTTTGGCTGACCGTCAGGCCTTGGGTGCGACCGAAATTCCTGCTCGAATGTCTGGCGGCCTTACAGGCCATTCCACGGTCCAGTGACCTTTCACAGCCTAGGAAAATCTTCTATCGGGGATTAGTAAGGGTGCCGTGAAGGATAAGCTGTGCAGGCTCGGCATGTCGAGAGTGGAGTACCGCTCTCATTGGTCTTGGGCGCCGGGTGCGGGATTGGCTCAGCAACTCTGAGTTCTCTCTCACCTGGCGATTGGCTCGGGAATGGCTTGTCGCTCAATGACAGGCGTTTGCAATGGGCCTGGCGGATTTGCCAGATTGTGAACGTTGCAACCTTTGAATCAAGGAGACGTCTGCGTGCACGCCTTCTTCCATTGTTCGCGCGTTCGCCTCGTTGTGGGAGTACGTCGGCGAGTTGACTGCTCGTATCGCGCCGCGAGAGCTCGTGCTCATTGATCGCGCATACGCTGTGGACAATGTGTCGCCTCCGTACTCTGGAGTGAAACGGGGATGGTGTTTCTGTCGCTACTGGCCACGGCTAGAATGGTGATTTGGATGACGCGTCTGGAGGAAGTCTCAGTGGGAGGCTGTCTTTCGATCAGACTAATCCGATATTTTGAGCACCAGCTCAAAATGAAGATTAGAACTAAACGGAAACGACTGCACCCGACAGTCTTCGGTGAAAGGTGGATAAATGCAGCGAGCCCGGTTCGGTGACGGGGCTACTTGATTTTCTCTTCAGATTCGTTAGGCGCACGGGGTGGATTCCGTTGGAACCCCCTCCCGTGGTTTAGGTAAGATGTTCTTTTGTGTACCTAGTTAATGTGAGTGAATGTATTTGTCCTAGCCTGTTCCCGGCTCCATTGCTTTTGTTATGATCCAGTTCGAGATTCCCACTGACCATTGTTATTTTGTCCCGTTTTATTCTCGGCTGGGTCAGCCTTATATATCTTCCAGTCCAATTTATTTTGTACCCAGCTTCTCCATTCCCCTTAGAAAGAGAGCGGCTTGATTTTGTCTCTACAGGCAGAATACAGTGGCCTCTTTAATTACGAGGGTGTGTTTGGGTCTTATTAACATGATGTATATGCATTTCTATTTGAATTGTTTTATGTTTTGGGAACTTTTTGTTTTCTTCATACCCCTGCCCATCATGACATTCCATTTCATGTAAAAAATTTTAAAGTTATTTTTGCAAACTATTGTAAATATTCACAAATTTTTATATACACATTTGGGGCGTTTGTAGGTCCTCGGTATGTTATTTTTGCGACATTTTTGGTGCATGATAAGTAAGAGTGGTGATGGACAAATTTTATGGTGAATGAGAACCATTGTAACGCATGTATGGGTCGTGATTCTGATTAGTTTAGGTATAGGATAGAGTACTGAAGACCAACCCGAGTTTTTTCTTCCCCTCCCAATTTTCGGCCTTGAGCCACAATTTGTATTTTTACAAATAAATAAAACCAGCCACTTCCCACCCGGGATTTTGTGTTGCATTGTGTTGTTCTGTAATAAGAAGCTCAAAGCGTAGCATTTGTTCCGCAGTGATATTTGCCATTGCTTTGTGTCTTGGGCAACTGTTTTCCAGCCCGAGTTTATTGCTCGGGCCAGCGTAAAAGTAGTGTTCTTTCGAACGCGAAACACCGGAAGCAGTTGTCCGGTGTAAGGCTACTGCAGGAGGCATGGCCTCCGATGGGCTCGACAACAACACTCCTCTCACCATGGCGCTTGCGGGAGGCACGGAGGGGACCGGCGCTTACCGCCAGTTGCCACCCTCGAATACTCCCCGCACCAGAAGCACCCGAAGCACCCGGATTACCTGGACTACCAAGACTACCGGCACTACCGGCGGCACCAGTATCTCCAGTTCCTCCACGTCGGCGGAAGTTGTGCAGCAGAAACCAGCAGCAGCGGTACCCACCAACATGGCATGGAAGGAGGGCACCATCCAGAAAGTACTCAAGGGCGCTGCGTACTACGAATCCCTCAAGGACAAGTACGCTGAGTACGAAGGGAGCGGAAATCCTCCCGATACCAGAGACGCTGAGCGAGATCGAGCCCAGGATCCTCTCCCTGCTGACCAAGGACCTGAAAAGCCACAAACTCATCGGAGTCAGCAGGGACGCCATAGAGAGGCCATCAAAGCCCTCAAAATCAACGGCAAGATGGTGGCCAGGCGCAGCTACGCCACGTGGGACGTCCTGCTCAGCACCGCCGACGAGGCCAAAAAACTGGCCGGCACCACCATGCAGACCAAGACCCTGCTACTGAAACCGAGTACATGGGCACGCGCGCAGAACCAAGATCACCCTGCACGGAGTGCCCATGGACATCTCACCAGACCATGTCGGCGTTTTCTTCACTCAGTACGGCAGGGTCGAGGAAGTAAAGGCGCTCACCTCAAAGCAGGGCTTCTTGACTGGCGACTTCATCCTGCAGGCGACGGTCGCTCGCGAAAAGTTGGCCAAAATCCCCAACATTATCAACTGCAGGGGGAGAAGGATCTACGTCGTCGTGGAGGGCAGTGAAGCCCTTCCGCTGGGTCTGCGGAGACTCCAACCACGTGGCCAGAGAGTGCCCCACCAAGAACCCGGCACCCAAGACCCAACCTCCGCAGCATCGACCGCCGCCGCCGCCGCTACTAAGAGCAGAAAAGCCGGAAAACCGGCACAACCAAAAAACGGCCTGGCGGAGCAAAAGGAGGGAGAATGGAAGACGCTTGGCAAGAGAGGAACCAAACCCAAGAGCCAACCGTCGGCGGAAAAGCAACCCGCCAAAGCAGCAGTGCGCCAGCGTCCCCTCCGGCGCCCTCTCCCAAGCCAAAGGAGTCGGCAGCTCCTCCCAGGAAGAAGGCGACGACACCCTCGCCAACCACAGGACGCCCTGCAGGCGAAACCCAAAAACCCCCGACGGAGGAGCGCATGGAGGTCGGCTCAGCGGCACAACCAAGAGCCTCTTTCCTGAAAAGAAACAGAGAGGAGGAAGAACAGCAGCAGCAACACAGCACCAAATGCAGCGGAGGAGCAGAAGAAAGCGACAGGAAGACGCAGCATGCAGCCGTCTCGCTACCCGGGTCTCCGGAGAGGCCAAAAAGACACTTATGCCAAAAGGCAAGCAGCCTCCCCATCTTCCCCCTCAAAAAAATCAGCAAACATCTCTCCTTTTCCCAGTCCCCGGTCTTCAAGCTGACCCCACTCACACCAAGGAAAACTCTCTCCCCCACCCCACCCCCTCCACAACGTCCCAGCCCAGAAAGAAAAGACTCTCCCGAGGGGCGAAGCCCTAATGAAAACAGACTCAAAGGACGTAGCTAGGAGTGGAATGCACAAAGGCGTGCACTTTTGAAGCCACTCCTTAAGCTCAAAGAGGTCAACGGCAAGTCGTCCGAAGACCTGTTCAACTTCCCGACGCTCCTGGGGGTAATTACCTCATCAGGGACCACAGGGGGCAACCCAAAAGTGTGGGGATCACGTGGAGGCTGCCGAAAACTTTTATCCCAACATCGTCATGATGAGGAGTGGTACTCCTGAACTACGCAAAATGGCGAAAAATTGTGCAGGCCGACTCCCCAGTTTTGCTCCACCCCCGTTATATAGGGTAGTAAAACTAACATACCCAACGGACGTTGGCGGCATTGTCCATGACGGACGGGTTACGTCCGATGTAGGAACTGGTTCCCTTGGACAGTCCGTCGGGGTCCTTTCCCCCAATGATTTTTACCCGGTATGCGCTCGTGTTTAAGTGTTTTCTTCTTTTCAGATCTACTAGATGTTCATCAAGATAGCCGTATTGAATGCGAGGGGCTTGAGGGATCGGGGCGGCTCGCCCGCTTCGTGACCCTGTCCTTCGGCGTGGATGTCGCCGCGATCCAAGAGACCCACTTTGTTTGCGAAGTTGACCGTGTGTGCTGTCCAACGACTTTGTCGTCTATTCAGCATACGGGAGCTTTGCATGCCAGAGGAGTTTCTTTGCTGGTCAAGCGTACCCTTGACGCGAGGATCGACCTTGTCCATGTCGGTGTTGAGGGCCGGCTCATCGTGGCCGATATTGCAGTGAAAAGCAAGACGTTCCGGCTGATTGCGGTTTACGCGCCCAACGTTCAAGGTGAGCGAGTCTCTTTCTTTCGGCTGTTGGAGCTCTTCATGGTGAATCCAACACGGCTAATCTTAGTTGGGGACTGGAATGCCATCCTAACCCCCAAATGGGATAGAGGGAGGGGCGCTAGCGGGTGGAGTGGGTGATCGCAGCCTGGCCGATCTGATCGGCGAATTGGCCTCGTCGATAGATACCGGGTCGATCATCCGGATGGGAGCATGTGGACGTGGACGCATAGTTGGCCTTCTACCCGGGTATCAGCGTACCTGGATAGGATGTTAGTGAGAGAAGCTGACATACTCTTTAGAATGTCCAACGTTCCACTGGCTAGGCTACTCGGACCACAAACTCGTTTGTGCCCGGGTGGCGTTAGAATTTAGGCCTAGAATGGCTGGTTACCGGAAGTTCAATCAGTCCTTACTGGACAGGCGGACTTTTCGTGACCAGCTGACTAGAGTAGTTCAGCGGGCATTAATTGGGCGAGTCATTGGGAGTAAGTGGTGGGCTAGCCTTAAGGATAGCATTAGGTCTTTCGCCACCCAATACAGCCAACGGCTCAACCTAGATAAGGCTGCGAAGGCAAAGACACTTAGAGCTAATTTCGCTCGGGCGGAGGCTGCTGGTGGGGATCCCCTAGAGATAGCCTTTTAGCTAGGAGCCCTGCAGCGCCCGACTAACGAGCGCTACATGGGTCAGGTAATTAGGGCTAAGTTAAGCAAGATGTCTTCCGAAGCTGTGAACATGGGCGCGGAACTGCGCAAGGAAGAAATTTCGCCGTGCCGGCGACCGGTACATTCGAGAGGGTGCGCGACCCGGAGGGACATCTCCTAAGGTCCACTGACGACATGTGCGAGGCTTTCCGGCAGCATTTCGAACACCGCTTTACCAAGGAACCTGGTCTCCGCGACGAGGAGTTTCGCAGCTATTTGGCTGACTTTCCTCGGCTTTTGCCGGCTGAAGCGGCTAGTTGTCAGAAGGGGAGATTACGGAGGAAATCTACGTGGCCTTGAAGAAGGTCGGCAGAGTGCAAGTCGCCAGGTTTGGATGGTTTGCCCTATGAATTGTACTTGAGGATGTCGCACCTTTTTGTCCCGATCTTGGCTGTCGTGTTCAACCACTGGTTTCGGCAGGGGTCCATCCCCGGTCGGATCACCAGGGCGTGATCACGCTGTTGAGAAAGGGCAAGAAGGTTGGGAGGAATGATCGATTACAGGCCCATAACTCTGCTAAACACAGAGTTAAAGATTTGGCCAAGATCCTGACGAATCGCTTGCAGCTAGTTGCCGAGTCTCTGTTGGAACCGGATCAGACTTGTTCTGTGAAGGGGAGAACAATTCAGAGCAACTCCGTAATTCTTGATTCTGCACGATCGTAGAGGGTGTAGAAGACGACGATGAGGCCGCGCTGATCAATTTGGATCAGTCCAAGGCATTTGATAGGATTGACCACATACCTGGCTGCTGTCCTGCAGGCTGCCGATTCAAACCCGACTTCAGCCGCTGGATTAGCCTCCTGTATCGCTCCCCTCAGGCTGTGGCAGGTGAACGGAAGCTGTCGGGCGCTTTCGCGCTGTCTAGGTCGGTCCGGATGGGTTGTCCACTGTCGTCTCTCCTTTTACGTCCTGGCGTTGGAGCCGCTACTAAGCCGGCTAAGTGATATACGCACAGTCCGGTCCTACGTGGAATCGCTGTCCCCGTGGAGCTCGAGCCAGGGTTTGGCACGCCGATGACGTAACGACCTTTGGTGTCCTCCTGCAGGGACATAGAGGCGGTACAACAGGCGCTTGTACGGTACGAGAAGGTGAGCAGGGGGCCAGAATTAACTGCGATAAGTCATCCGGCTTGCGGTTAGGTGCCTGAAGCGTGCTTCTCCGGGGCCCTTCGGCTGGACGGACGGCCGGTCAAGCCCTCGAGTTTGGTTCGGTCCGGACTTACAGCTGGAGAAAACTGGTCAGAAGTACTGTAAAGGTCGGCGCGTCGGTCAAGATTTGGCGTCGACGGGGTCTCTCCGTGAAGGGCTTATGGAGGTGTGTAACACATACCTCTTTCCCATGATCCTTTACCGACTGCTCGCATTTCCCTTGCGATGATCATGAGAAGGCGCTCGAGCAGTTTGCTATTCTCCTGCCTGTGGAGAGGACGCAAACACATGGTCAGCAAAGGAGCCCGCTACCTCCGTCCGTGTCAAGGGGGGTCTGGGAATGCCACACTTGAGGAGCCACGTGCTCGCTTCGAGGTTGGCATTTCTCAGGCGCGCGTTGGAGGAAGATCGGTTGCTTGCGGGGGTAGTGAGGGACATGTTCCCTTGCCTTACCATCACCCCCCGACCCTTTGGCTGACCGTCAGGCCTTGGGTGCGACCGGAAATTCCCGCTCGAATGTCTGGCGGCCTTACAGGCCATTCCACGGTCCAGTGACCTTTTCACAGCCTAGGAAAATCTTCTATCGGGGATTAGTGGAGGGTGCCGTGAAGGGATAAGCTGTGCAGTAAGCTCGGCATGTCGAGAGGAGTACCGCTCTCATTGGTCTTGGGCGCCGGGTGCGGATTGGCTCAGCAACCTGAGTTCTCTCTCACCTGGCGATTGGCTCGGAATGGCTTGTCGCTCAATGACAGGCGTTTCGCAATGGGCCTGGCGGATTTGCCAGATTGTGAACGTTGCAACCTTGGAATCAAGGAGACGTCTGCGCACGCCTTCTTCCATTGTTCGCGCGTTCGCCCGTTGTGGGAGCATGTCGGCGAGTTGACTGCTCGTACTGCTCCGCGAGAGCTCGTGCTCATTGATCGCGCATACGCTGTGGACAATGTGTCGCCCCCGTACTTGGAGTGAAACGGATGGTGTTTCTGTCGCTACTGGCCACGGCTAGAATGGCGATTTGGATGACGTCTGGAGGAAGTCTTGCGGGGAGGCCGGTTCGATCAGGATCCAATCCGATATTTTGAGCACCAGCTCAAAATGAAGATTAGAATCCGAACGGAAACGACTGCACCCGACAGTCTTCGGTGAAAGGTGGATAAATGCAGCGAGCCTGGTTCGCGTGACCGGGGCTAGCCTTGATTTTCTTCTAGATTCACAGGCGCATCGGGGTGGATTCCGGTTGGAACCCTCCCGTGGTTTAGGTAAGATGTTCTTTTGTGGTACCCAGTTAATGTGAGTGAATGTATTTGTCCTAGCCTGTTCCCGGCTCCATTGCTTTTGTTATGATCCAGTTCGAGATTCCCACTGACCATTGTTATTTTGTCCCGTTTTTATTCTCGGCTGGGTCAGCCTTATATATTCTCCAGTCCAATTTATTTTGTACCCAGCTTTCTCCATTCCCCTTAGAAAGAGAGCGGCTTGATTTTGTCTCTACAGGCAGAATACAGGCTCCTTTAATTACGAGGGTGTGTTTGGGTCTTATTAACATGATGTATATGCATTTATTTGAATTGTTTTATGTTTTGGGAACTTTTTGTTTTCCATACCCCGCCCATCATGACATTCCATTTCATGTAAAAAATTTTTAAAGTTATTTTTGCAAACTATTGTAAATATTCACAAATTTTTATATACACATTTGGGGCGTTTTGTAGGTCCTCGGTATGTTATTTTTGCGACATTTTTGTTGCATGATAAGTAAGAGTGGTGATGGACAAATTCTTATGGTGAATGAGAACCATTGTAACGCATGTATGGGTCGTGTTTCTGATTAGCTAGGGTATAGGATAGAGTACTGAAGACCAACCTGAGTTTTTCTTCCCCTCCCAATTTTCGGCCTTGAGCCACAATTTGTATTTTTACAAATAATTAAAACCAGCCAATTTCCCACCCGGGATTTTGTGTTGTATTGTGTTGTTCTGTAATAAGAAGCTCAAAGCGTAGCATTTGTTCCGCAGTGATATTTGCCATTGCTTTGTGTCTTGGGCAACTGTTTTCCAGCCCGAGTTTATTGCTCGGGCCAGCGTAAAAGTAGTGTTCTGGAACGCGAAACACCGGGAAGCAGTTGTCCGTGCAAGGCCACGTAGGAGGCATGGCCTCCGATGGGCCGGATAACAACACTCCTCTCACCATGGCGTCGGTGGGAGGCACGGAGGGGACTGGCGCTACCGCCACACAACACCCCCCGCACCAGAAGCACCCGAAGCACCCGGATTACCTGGACTACCAAGACTACCGGCACTACCGGCGGCACCAGTATCTCCAGTTCCCTCCACGTCGGCGGAAGTTGTGCAGCAGAAACCACAGCAGCGGTACCCACCAACATGGCATGGAAGGAGGGCACCATCCAGAAAGTACTCAAGGGCGCTGCGCACGATGAATCCCTCAAGGACAAGTACGCTGAGTACGTGAAGGAGCGGAAATCCTCCCGATACCCGAGACGCTGAGCGAGATCGAGCCCAGGATCCTCTCCCTGCTGACCAAGGACCTGAAAAGCTGCCGGTAAACTCATCGGAGTCAGCAGGGACGCCATAGGAGGAGGCCATCAAAGCCCTCAAAATCAACGGCAAGATGGTGGCTAGGCGCAGCTACGCCACGTGGGACGTCCTGCTCAGCACCGCCGACGAGGCCAAAAAACTGGCCGGCACCACCATGCAGACCAAGACCCTGCTACTGGAAACTGAGTACATGGGCACGCGCAGAACCAAGATCACCCTGCACGGAGTGCCCATGGACATCTCACCAGACCATGTCGGCGTTTTCTTCTACTCAGTACGGCAGGGTCGAGGAAGTAAAGGCGCTCACCTCAAAGCAGGGCTTCTTGATCATGACTTCATCCTGCAGGCGACGGTCGCTCGCGAAAAGTTGGCCAAAATCCCCAACATTATCAACTGGCAGGGGGAGAAGGATCTACGTCGTCGTGGAGGGCAGAAGCCCTCTGCTGGGTCTGCGGAGACTCCAACCACGTGGCCAGAGAGTGCCCCACCAAGAACCCGGCACCCAAGACCCAACCTCCGCAGACGACCGCCGCCGCCGCTACTACAGCAGAAAGCCGGAAAAACCGGCACAACCAAAACGGCCCGGCGGAGCAAAAGGAGGGAGAATGGAAGACGGTTGGCAAGAGAGGAACCAAAACCCAAGAGCCAACCGTCGGCGGAAAAGCAACCCGCCAGCAGCAGCAGTGCCAAAGCGTCCCCTCCGGCGCCCTCTCCCAAGCCAAAGGAGTCGGCAGCCTTCCCAGGAAGAAGGCGACGACACCCTCGCCAACCAGCAGGACGCCCCGCAGGCGAAACCCAAAACCCCCGCGACGGAGGAGCGGATGGAGGTCGGCTCAGCGGCACAACCAAGAGCTCCTTTCCCTGAAAAGAAACAGAGAGGAGGAAGAACAGCAGCAGCAACACAGCACCAAAATGCAGCGGAGGAGCAGAAGCAGCGACAGGAAGACGCATGCAGCCGTCTCGCTACCCGGGTCTCCGGAGAGGCCAAAAGACACTTATGCCAAAAAGGCAAGCAGCCTCCCATCTTCCCCCTCAAAAAAAATCAGCAAACATCTCTCCTTTTCCCAGTCCCCGGTCTTCAAGCTAACTTCACTCACACCAAGGAAAACTCTCTCCCCCACCCCACCCCCTCTCCTACAACGTCCCAGCCCAGAAAGAAAAAGACTTCCCGGAGGGCGAAGCCCTCAATGAAAATAGACTCAAAGGACGTAGCTAGAGTGAATGCACAAAGGCGTGCACTTTTGAAGCCACCTCTTGCTCAAAGAGGTCAACGGCAAGTCGTCCGAAGACCCGTTCAACTTCCCCGACGCCCTGGTACTACCCTCATCAGGACTACAGGGGGCAACCCAAAAGTGTGGGATCACGTGGAGGCTGCCGAAAAACTTATCCCAACATCGTCATGATGAGGAGTGGTACTCCTGAACTACGCAAAATGGCGAAAATTCGTGCGCTTGACTCTCAGTTTTACACTCCACCTCTCGTTAGTATAGGGTAGTAAAACTAACATACCCAACGGATGTTGGCGGCATTGTCCATGACGGACGGGTTACGTCCGATGTAGGAACTGGTTCCCTTGGACAGTCCGTCGGGGTCCTTTCCCCCAATGATTTTTACCCGGTATGCGCTCGTGTTTAAGTGTTTTCTCTTTTCAGATCTACTAGATGTCTATCAAGATAGCCAGCTTGAATGCGAGGGGCTTGAGGGATCGGGGTAAGGCGGCTCGCCTGCTTCGTGACCTCCTGTCCTTCGGCGTGGATGTCGCCGCGATCCAAGAGACCCACTTTGTTTGCGAAGTCGACTCGTGTGTACTGTCCAACGACTTTGTCGTCTACTCAGCATACGGGAGCCGGCATGCCAGAGGAGTTTCTTTGCTGGTCAAGCGTACCCTGGACGCGAGGATCGACCTTGTCCATGTCGGTGCCGAGGGCCGGCTCATCGTGGCCGATATTGCAGTGAAAAGCAAGACGTTCCGGCTGATTGCGGTTTACGCGCCCAACGTTCAAGGTGAGCGAGTCTCTTTCTTTCGGCTGTTGGAGCCCTTCATGGTGAATCCAACACGGCTAATCTTAGTTGGGGACTGGAATGCCATCCTAACCCCCAAATGGGATAGAGGGAGGGGCGCTAGCGGGTGGAGTGGTGATCGCAGCCTGGTCGATCTGATCGGCGAATTTGGTCTCGTCGATAGATACCGGGTCGATCATCCGGATGGGAGCATGTGGACGTGGACGCATAGTTGGCCTTCTACCCGGGTATCAGCGTACCTGGATAGGATGTTAGTGAGAGAAGCCGACATAGACTTCTTAGAATGTCCAACGTTCCACTGGCTAGGCTACTCGGACCACAAACTCGTTTGTGCCCGGGTGGCGTTAGAATTTAGGCCTAGAATGGC
>JBBBDQ010009281.1:0-22181 GCA_037127315.1 Ascarosepion bandense
TAAACTTCTCATAAGAAGGCTAAGTTTGAATATAAAGAGAGAAATACATTGATAACCTTCTCATAAGGCTTAGTTTGAATATAAAGGTAACATACTGATAAACTTTTCATGAAAAGGACTAAAGTAAATCATAATGAAATTTATCATTTAATAAAGAAATTTACTACATAAAAATAATTCAATAAAACACACAATTTTAATTATTAAATTATTTAATTCAAAGAAACTGAAAATTGCAAAACAAAATGAAAGCAGTCTTTGCTTTTAATTATTTTTAATGAAGTAAAATCCCAAAATTTTACTATTTATATGTCAATTTACTTTATTAAAAATAACTTTTGATTAATTTTTATTAAATAATTAACAAAAACAACTGGTTTATATTTACATAATGCCTGATTTGAAGAAAAATATTCACTAATTAAGGTTTTAAACCTTAATTACTTATTTGGTTATAAAAAAATGTTGTCTTTTTGGTCTTGAGTTGTCCCTATACCTGCAGTGTGAGTTGTTTAAGGATTGTATTCCAGCCCTCATTTTAAAAATGCTCAATGCACACATACTGACAGAGTTTCTACATATAAATTAAGTTTAAAGGAATTGAACAATCTGTAATGTTATATGTAAATGGAAAATGATTTAAAGAGCAATGAAAAAATAAATAGCTATATTTTCAAAGTATTACAATACTGAGAAAATTTCAAAATGCTTTAAATATATCTAATGTTTGAAAATATGATGAATAATATTTGTTCAATAGGTTTTCTAAGAAAATACAACTAACATAATGAAAACCTATTAAAACACGTAGTATTAAAAACGAGACCACTGTCAGATTTATTCAAAGAAAAATTAATAATTTTAGACAATTCACTACATCAAATAAAGAAAGGCATCTCTAAATTTACACATTCATTTACCAACTTATACAGTTGCATGCATAAAACTTTAACTGATTTGCATGAAATAAATATATTTTATATTTTCTCTTGTAACGTTTGGTAACATTTTGTCTTTCAAATCAAATTTCAAATGCAGACACTTATGAATCATCTGTGATGTTGCAAATTATTTTATACTTACATATATCATATTTTTGAGTAATATATTTATACCTTTTGATTTTCAATGAAAATGAAGACAATGTCATTTTCACAAAAGCAGCCAGATTACACCCGTATTCAGTGTTCTGTACCATCACAAAGTCAGCTGCTGACTGTTAAAAACTGTTTGAACTCACTTCACCTCTCCTTTAAATAGGCCAGCTTCTTCCAACATGTGATCACTACACTTTGTGACTTTTCGGGCGCTAACCTCTTTGATGCCTGCTCATCAAAACAAAATCTAGCTTGCCACCTGTATTTTTCACACTCGCTTACATTTTAAAACAATATTTACTTTTCATTTTTTCTCAAAATTTATAACAAAAATGAACTTGGACAGAATTTCAGAGTGTAATAAACAAACATATAACAGAAATAATTAAATGTAATCAAACATTTCTACTCTCGAACATTTTTCTTTTTCTTCACAACTCACTTTTCTTTTTTTTTTTTTTTTCACTGAGTAGATAGACTAAACTATCACCTGTCTACACTCCACCCATGTCGATTGAACAGGTGAAGAGGCTCAACTCTTGTTCCCTGTTTAGGATGTGGTTTCTGGCTTTTCTCTGTTCCAATCTTTTCACTTATGTAGCCCCTGCACACCAGTGGCCTTACCGCTGCCTGTGAAAATGATTGGTGAAATAAAATAAACCTACCCCATACTAATATTAACCCCAATCCTCTATCTGTATTATCCTCCTACATTCTTATATATAGTATTTCATGTAGAAAGACTTTTATATTTATGAAAATATATATAGTAAAATATCAGTTGACAGTACAATAGAAAAACCATTGCACATGACCATGTACACTCATAAAGTATTGTACACCTGTATTGCACAAGTGTTAAAAACATTAGTTACATAACCTTGCATATTTGAGAAGTGTTAAAAAGACCATGAGCTACCACAAAACTATTTTTGCTATGAAAACTTTAGTAAGATTCATAAATCAATATATATCAGTTTAAATAACACCATGTAATGTACAGTTCATACACAATGCACACATAATCTGAAAAAATAACATTATGCCCAGTAGACACGGTATGTACAGTACTGCTGCTCCATGGACAATCAGCTTCCATGACGCAAATTTCTGTGCTCTCATTGGGTGACTCTGTCCATCAGCCAATAAAGTAGTTATATACAGTCTCTGTATGTAGAGACCACACCAGAAGACAGGACTCATTGCACTTGCCAGCCTTAGAACTATTTCCAAAAGTATATATTTAAAAATAAATGGTGAAATATACTTTATAATTTATGTAGTTTATGCTTTTTTTTTTACTGTTTTTTTATTGTTTTTATTTTTCTGTGAGTAAATACCTATTTTACTATTATATTAAAATAATGAATTCTTATGATTTTTTACTTTTCTGTAGATTTTCCACTATTTTTTTGTAATTTTAAGATATTAAATTATATATATTTTTAAAAAACAAGACCATGAAAGACAAAACACGAAATGGCAAGGAAACATCGTATTCACAAAACTGTCATAATTTTTTTCATATGCATGGGTTTATACATGATGGCTGAAAGTTCAATTTTCTACTAATGCCAAAACTAAATATGCACAAAGATAAGATTTTTATTCACTGTGTATTCACATGATGCACCCAAAATGATTTGTTAGAAATTCATAAGCATTTCTTTTTCCTCCAGTGTGTATATACAAATAGCAGATCAAATATCCTCAATTTTCAGGCACTGAATTGTCCTGATTCAATGTCTATGCACAGACTTTTCACTGACATGAATGAACATACATTTTGTCTTCTATTATATTTCTACCCTCATGCTTTAAATGAAAGAAACAGTCTTATATTTCATTTATAATTTCATATAAATGCTTGAAGAGCTACATTGTGTGAACATGAAATTTCACAAATATGACATGATGTTGGTTTCTATACCCACATTTTTATTATTAAATAAAATTTTTTTGAAGATATCACTTCACAGAACCAAGGTTTATAACAAGAGTGGGTTAGTAAGTATGTTTTCAAAGTTATGAATGCCTAGAAAATTCAGACCATATATTTTACTGGTTTCTCTGCCGTTAGTCAAAGATATATATATATATATATATATATATTTAAATTTTGCAGTATTTGAAAAAATCCATGACAGTTTAACAAAAATATAGTTCTTCACTATGTATGATCCTATATTAGACCAAATATTATTCCATGAAAACGCATAACCACAAACCTCACATGTGTATCAATTTTCACATATGTAGGGTTAAGTACGATTCACTAAAAGAGAATTTTCAATAAATAGATACAGGAATTGCACAAGAATGTGGTTTCTGTCCAGTACTTCTTGACATTGCAAGCCAAAATTTAGGTGCCCGAAAAATGCTGATCCACAGAAATTTTTCTCGCCAAGGGTTGAATACAGACGGTTTTCCAAATGTAATTTTGAATGTAGACCCACAATCATCACCAAGTTATGGTTTCTCTCATTGTGTGTAGACACATATGCCTCCCTCCAAATCTGACTTCCAGGCGTGAATAAGCACATCCACAAACTTCAAGAGTATGGTTTTCCACCAGTGTACACTTATATGGCTTACTAAATCTGACTTTCGTGGAAAATGCAGAATCACAACTCTGCCAAGAATGTGGTTTCTCACCAGTGTGTGTTCGAATATGGCCCACCAAATGTGACTCTGTGAAAATTCAACCAAAACTTCACAAGAATATGGTTTCTCTCTCAGTGTGTACAAGCTGATGACACACCAAATGTGTTTCAGTGAGAATGCATCCACAAACTTCACAACAATATGGTTTCTCCGTGCACATGACATGGGAACCAAATTTGACTTCTGTGAAAATGCAGATCCGTCAAACCTTACAAGAATAAGGTTTTCCGGTGTGCCTTCGTGACATGGGAAATCAAATTTGCTCTTCTTAAAAATGCAGATCCACAAACCTTACAAGAATGAGGTTTTCTCCAGTGTGCCTTCGCATATGGTAACCAAACTTGGACTTATATGTAAATGCAGATCCACAAACTTCACAAGAATTCTGTTTTCTTCAGTGTGTGTTTTGCATATGCTCAGCAGTAGTGATCTTTAAAATCCTGATCTACAAACTTTACAAGAGTATGGTTTTCATCAGTGTAAAACATATGGTTTACCAAATCTGACTTTTCGGGAAAATGTAGAATCACAAATTCCACAAGAATGTGGTTTCTCAACAGTGTGTCTTTTAACATGGGACATCAAAGATGACTTATGTGAAAATTCAGATCCATAAACCTTCACAAGAATATGGTTTCCCTTCCAGTGTGTACAACCCCATGACACAGCAAATGTGACTCGTGAAAATGCAGATCCACAAACTTCACACGAATATGGTTTCTCTCCAGTGTGTGTAAACATATGGCTCACCAAATATGATTTCCGTGAAAATGCAGATCCACAAACTTCACAAGAATATGTATTTTTTCCAGTGTGCTCTTCATGACATGGGAAACCAAACTTGGACTTATGTGTAAATGCAGACCCACAAACTTCACAATATGGTTTTCCAGGCATGTTCGCATATGACTCACCATCAGTGATTTTTAAAATCCAGATCCACAAACTTCACAAGAGTATGGTTTCTCAACAACAGTGTGTGTTCGCACATGTCTCACCAAATATGACTTCCGGGAAAATGGTGAACCAACAAATTTCACAAGAATGTGGTTTCTCATCAGTGTGTGTTCAACATGGCACAATGTGACTTCTAGAAAATTCAGATGTCAAATCACAAGAATATGGTTTCTCTCAGTATGTGTTTCCATATGGCCATTAAATCTGACATCAAAATACAGATTAGAAAATTGTACAAGAACATAGCCTAACTCTTCATTCATTCATATTGTGCACAAAATGTTTTTACCCTCCCGTTTATTTATTTGTAACATAAAAAAATGGAGTTTTTGCAGAAAACATAGCACGCGAAATACAGTACTCTGCCAGTTAAAGTTCATTGTCCTTTTGAAAACATAGATCCATAAATTTACAGAAGACTGTAGAATACATTTGTTTCTTCATGGTAAGTGAAATGTCTTTCTTCCATTGTATCAACAATAATTGTACTTTCGTATACCAGTGTAAATCTGTGAACAACAATAATAAAACATATTAATTTAGGTACTGAATACCATATGAAAGTAGCCCCGCTATAAATAGACACATGTTGTTATATATTAGCATTAGTTCACTACTGCACTCAACAGCCAGTATGCTAAATATTTTGCAGTGAAAAAAAAAGATTGCTTCATTATCACAATTCAATAAATAGATACCTATATTACACAAAGATGTAAGAACAAAATATAATCATTTTGATAACTTTTAATATTTTCTTTTATTTTTTTCTGATTAAGAGAAGTGAAATTAGTTACAAATTAGAGAAAGGAAGGGTTTGTCATTATTACAAACTGCAAGTCAATTCTACTATTCTTTCATATGAAGCTTGATACTTTTTTAATACAAAGTTAATGAACAAAATCGCTTCTTGTTTGATAGCATCACTGGAACAACAAGTATTCAGAAGTATATTACAGCGAAAAAACACACATTAATATTGTTCCTGTGAGTATTATTTGACAAAATTTTGCTAAATCTTTTAAAAAATATCCAACAGAAAAATCATTAAGTTTACCCTCAATAATTTCCTTTCACATTGAAAAATAATTGACACTATAAAAGAACAGCAGGAATTTAAAAATTAATCAGTTGTCTGAAATGATACTATTTTTGTAGAGATAATTCTATTTAAGAATAAACTCAATTTTAACAAAATACACCTACTAACAGATTGGCAATTATAAGTTTGGCTGAAAATCAACACAACAATAAAGCCAAATTTGTATATTAAGACACAGGTAAATTTTCACATTTCCCAAACTTATTAATTCCATTGTATTAACCATAAATTTTCCATGGTCCAAAGACAAAACATTATAATAATTTTGTTCAATTTTTTTGCCTGCTTCTATCAGATAATACAACATTCTGAATTTACAATAATTATTAACTTTCTGCCTCTTGAATTGCTAATTTTTGGAGAATTTCTAACTGTTTTGGAAGTAAATTACTATAGGAACTGGAAAGATGTGGCCCCACTCCAGATCATGCAGGAATAGACTTACACTCAACAATACAAAAGAACATCATGGGTTCCTGATTCAGATGCACATGACCAAGTCAACTGATCTTTGGTTGAAAATACAGAAGGATTGTAACATATATGCATGAACCCCAATGAAGATATGCCCAACCTTGTTGTGGGGTTCTTGACAAAATGCTAACGGAGAATGCAATGTGATCGACACCGATTTGGCAGGCCGGCTGTAGTCTCTCTTCACTGGCGTGATTTGGCTCTCCTATGTCTCTTCTATAAATACTTTCATTGCTTCTTGCCTTAATGAACTTAGATCACTGGTGCCCTTAGGTGCGACTCCACGAGATACTACATTAGTAACTAGGTCCCACCTTTTTACAGTAAAACTGACAAATGTAACTGCAATTTCTACTCCAACAGCTTTTTCTGCACTTCCTGACTGTGGAATTCCCTTCCAAATGGTTGCTTCCCTGAGAACCACAATTCCAGGAGTTTAAATGTAAGGTCAATAGACACCTCCCAATATACTAACTTCCACATCCATTCTCCCAAACACTCTTCCCATCTACCCAACCCTCAGCTCAAGGTACTCCTTACCAGTCTATCACCCTCCTCATGCCATTTCCATATTCAAATACCTTTCTTCTTTACCTTCCTTATGTAACCTCTTGCGCAGTAGTGGCAGAATGCTTGTTTAAAGTGAAACAGATTAAGTGCACACTAGAAATGAGAATGTAGGGTCCACATTTACAGAGACACACAGGCTACACGAACAAGCTAATGAAAAATGAGAAAACTAGAGCTGAATAAAAATTTCTGCAAAAAATAAAACAGAAAAGGACACCACTATATTGGTGTGTTATGGTGAAACACACCTATTCCTCAGATAATGGACTCTCCTTCTATATTAACAAGAGTCTTATGTAGTTGGAATTTGAAGGCTACTGAAGTTCTTAGCAGTTCTTAGAAGTTCTAGAGAGTTCTTTAGAATTCTATTATGTTCAGCAGAACTACTAGTCAATTCCAGTTAGTCTATACACCTCAACAATTATTGACCCTCTGACCTTACATCAGGTAGCATGGAGTAAATTTTTTTAAGAGAATCTCATCAAACCTGTAGAGATGTGTATTGTGTGTGTTCCACCCAAATTGATGCCAGAATAGGTGCTAAGCACTCAATAACACAGCTTGACAGACAGAAGTTTATTGAATTTTTTCTATGTTGTATTATATCCACAAAAATTACTTGAAGAACAAAACATGATCAATTTTTATTTTACGTAAGTTTGAAACTTTTAACTTTTAAAAATTTAGAAAAGTACTCTTCGTGTGATCTACTGTTTTATTGAATTTTAGGTAAATTGGCTTTCAATTTACTATAGTTATCACTCTTATTTTTCTGATAATGTCATGTATACGTCCATATTTACGAAAATTAGCACATTTATACACAGAGAAAAAGTGCAAAATTGTTTTTAAAATATTTATTTATCACTAGGTTGTAATGATCTTTTCAGCTTATGATTAGTGTAATTTTTACTTAATAACAATAGCAACAAGACTAATTAACACAGAATTTGAAGATTCTTTACTTTGAATTACTATTAAATTTTAAAAAAAAGAAACAATTCCTAAAAATTCATTAGTCATTGAAAGATTTTTTCTTGAAAAAACTGTGTCCATAATATATCTTATATTCATCAAGCAATTAAAAACTTTTTAATTAAATAATGTTCAGCAAGTTACATTTTTTTTAACAGTAACCAAACAGATTTTCAGCAATTGTGACAATGTTTAAAAAAAAATACTATGTAGTAAAAATTGATTTCTTGAAATTTCATAAAATTAAATTTTTAATGTGGGTGGTGTAAAGATGCAAAAATATTTTTATTAAGATTTTTCTCAAAATAAAAGACTTTTCTGAAACAATTAAATCACATCAATTGTTGAAAGTCGTATTAAATAGCTACCTAAAAACCACTGCTCATTTTTGACACCCTCAATTTAAATTAACTTTAAAATAAAAATGTTTTTGAAGCTTAATTTTAGTTTTAATTGAAAGCCAAAAGACGAATTATCAATTACAGTAAGCAAACACCTTGCTTATTCAAACCAATTATATTGCACGTAAATCACAAATTTAACCGTCAAAAAAATTTTTTAAAATTTATCACGCACTATTGATAATCAACACATTATAAACAGTAGATAAATTTTCTATTTAAAAAGCTCAAAATAAAAAATATACTTTATTAATGCTATTTAAGTTGATTTTATAATAAACTTACCTTTATCTGATTTCAAACAAGAAAATAATTGCTTATCATCGGGAAATTTAATAAAATAAATCACTCTTAATGATTGGTACTTTGTCAGCACTTAACTAAGCCGACAAATTATGTGTTGACAAGTAGCAGGTGGAAATGACGTTTGATGGTGGACTGAAAGTGACAAAATTTCATGTAGTTTAAAATCCATATTCTAAATTTAAATTTTTTTTGTTGTTTTTTACCTGTCAGGGTAAAATTGGCACCTAATATAATATTTCTACAAGTATAATATTTTTGTCAATTTTAGTTTAGATTTATAACAGACTATGCTTTCTGAATAAAATAAAAATAAAATATGTTTGAACAAATGAAAATTTAAATTTCTTTTAAAAGAAAGAATTAAATTGTATTAAAATAAATCAAACTAAGTTATATTATGTTATTTATTAATATTTTGAAATATTGGGGCATGTTTATGTTTTTCTTAAATTATTTAATAATATGTTTTTTTTTTTTTTTGAAAAATTTTAAAAAATTAAATTTTTTAGAATAATTTTAATTTAATAAAAAAGAATGAACTTTAGAATCAAAGTGTGGTTTGTAGTTTTTCACATGTAAGGGGAATTCATCCAAACACTTGTTAACTTCTAAAAACAGCTATCACCTCTACGCAAACTTGTTAAGACCCCAGGAACACCATACTCAATAAAAATTTCCAAAATTTAATTTTTAAACTTTTCAATTTTCGATAGCAATATTATAATCAATTCTTAAGTAAAAAGAATTACAATAACGTATTTATAACAGGTTTTTAAAAATATTTTTAACACTTTTATGAATTATTATAAAAATAAAAATATAAATGTTATTTAAAATTTTATTAGTAAACGTAAAAAATTTTTTTCTTTTCAGACTATAATGTCCTCTAAATAATTATTATTATTTATTCCAGCAAATTAAAAGTTTATCTAATTAAATTATATCCGAGTTTTATTGCATTTTATCTTGCTTCTAGAACAGATTTTCAACAGTTGTCCACTTTAAAATAAAAAATAGTATATGCTCCCAAATGAGTCCTGTATTTAACTAATAAAAAAAATTTTTACAGCTAAATAAAATTTTTTAAATTTCATGGGATTTACGCAGAGTGTGGGGTAATACATTTAAAAATATTTTCACCAAGACATTTAAAAATAACAATTTAAAATAATTTCATCTACCTAGAATGAGTAATGAAAAGTTCATTCAAACTGACCATTATTTGATTTTTAAAGAATTTTCAAATTAATGTGTTTGTTACCGGGGGGGGGGTGTTGCGTCATCCTTACGTAACTCATTGTAATAAAGGCGTAATTTTTTTTTGCCGCTAACTCAAATAAAAACAACATATTCATCAAAATTTCGAAATGTTAGCAGGATTCAAAATCTTTAAAATAATTAAAAAATTGATTTGATCTTCCCTCTTAACAAAAAAATATCAATATTTTGATGTGAAAAAGTTTGTTTTATGAAGTTTATGAACTTTTTTATTCATACTATGCTGTTTCATGCTGTTTTTTTAGCGATTTTTTTGGAGGTAGTCATATTAAAATGCGACAATAATTTAATTGTTGAAATTATGTCTCAGATAAATTTATGTACCACCACTGAATGTTCTAACAAAAAAAAAATTAACAAGAAATCAAGTGTGTTTTTTATTGTTTTAATATTAGAAATTTTCCCAATAAGGCTTAATTTTAATGTTTTTTAACACGTTCGAAATTTTGGTAAAATCTTGTTTTTCTTAAAATTATGGTTAGTGGTAGTGATACCGGTAAATGTTCGTTTTAATCTTCTGCTTTTCTCTCTTCAAATTTATCCAATATAGCATTATTTCTGTGCAAATGTATATGCTGAACTCAAATCAACAATTAGTTATTGAAGAAAATTACCTTTTTTTGCTTTGAAAGTCCATAAAAAAACGGAACTATATCTTGTACTTTTTCTCTCCCGTAACTCTCACGAAGTCATGTAATTAACTGCAGAATGACGTTCTACGTAGGAAGAAATTTTGTTTTATTTTTTTCCTTTATTGAAATCTCCGGCGACAATTTTTGGCTAATAAAAGTAATAAGCGTAGAAATAAAACACACTTTTTCCATCAAAATATTTATTTTATTATTAAGAGGAAAGATCAGCACTTTTAATTATTTTTTTAAATTTTTTAATCCCTGCTAATTACTTTAAAAATTTTGTTCGCAAATTTGTTTTTAGTTGGGTTATACAAAAAAATACAACAGTAACGTGAATGACACAACCCACTTTTTTCCTCGGTGACAAACACATTAAAAATGGGAAATTTTCGCAAACATCAAATAATTGCTGATTTGAATGAAACTTTCAGTACTCATTCACAAATGAATGTGAAATTATTTTTAAATTATTATTTTTTAAATATCTTGGTGAAAATATTTTTTTAAGTCTTGTTACCCCAACCTCTACGTAAATCCATGAAATTTTAATAAAATTTAATTAGCTGTGAAAAATTTTTTTACTAGTTAAACGCAGGATCAATTGGGGCATATAAACCATCTATGATTTTTATTTTAAATGGACAACCTTGACAGAAAATCTACCCTGAAGAGTAAGATAAAAAAATGCAATAAAACTCTGATATAATTTTAATTTGATAAACTTTTAATTGCTGGAATTCATAAAAGTGTTATTAATATTTTAAAAACCTTTTATGGAAACGTTGTTTAATTTCATTTTTAGTTAAGAATTGATGATTATTGCCTATCGAAAATTGAAAAGTTTAATAAAAATCGTTAATCTCATCTTAAACGTTGAAAAATTTACAAAATGAAAAATTACGTAAAGACATTTTTTAGCTTGATGACGTTATGATGAAAAAAAAAAAGATTCTTTCTTTTTCATTCGTCGAGTAAAAGTATCTCGGCAACTTTTCAGATTTTTACTTTGACAGATAAAAAACTGAAGACAAATTGAATGACTTTTTTTATAATTTTATGATGAGCAAAATAAAGTTGAATTATTGCAGATGATTTGGAAACTTGATACCGACATTTACCCTTTCAATTATAATAAAAAATTATCTGGAAAATGCATTTTAATTTAAATTCTGTACTTCAATGTTCTATGAAAATTGCAAGTTTTTCTTATTGTCGAGGTAAAAAGCCTTTTCGAGCAAATAAAAGTACAAATCATTTTTCATGTTAACAAAACATTTAGAAAACGAATTCTTTTAAAAAATTATTCGTATTTTTTCACTTACCTTTCCAACTAGAAAATGCAACGAGAAAAACAAACGACGATTTTTTTTCTACTCAAAAATCATTTAAGGATTTCTCTCTATGTCAATAAATTGTCGACCTGCCCAGTTTTTGCATAGTTCGTTTAGTTCATACAAGGTCAAAGTTAGAACGAATGACACAAAAAGGAATACAAAAAACAATGCGAACACAAAATTACTTTTTGAGAAAATATTGTACTGATAACAAGACTAAACCAAATTACACGTGGTGTTAAACACGATTTTGTTCTTTATGTTTAAAAGTCTCACTTTCGTATTTGTGTCAGTTTAGGCCATACATGATCCACGCTTGAAGGATCATGTCTCGAAAGAGTCATGACTGACTGGCAGAAGATTATCCCGCAGTAGGTTGCCATTGCTTTTCACGGTAGACTGTTGTCACTGGCTATAGGAACCCAACTTGTCTTATTGTTTAACCCATAAGTGGAGGAAGAAAAAGGATTAACACCTTCTCAAGGGTATTTATGAAAAGGAATGCAAGTAATTCAACTGGAATTCGAACTCGGCTCCCGATTTTTCGTTCTGAGCCAATATCCACTGCGCCAATAACCACATTCGTATTTACAGAGCGAAATTATTAAAAACTAACCATGATGTTCCCCTTCTCACTCATTGAGACCGCCGGTGTTAATAGCTCAGTACCTCATTTCGGAATCTATAATAATATGGGGCTTTGTTAAACCTTAGGATAATCATGATTAATATGCTAAGAAATATCATGAATCATTTCTATGTGTAAAATAAAAATTAATGTGAAATAAAAATAAATAAATATTATTAAAAATAGTTGAAAACTAAAAGGAAGACATATTGTTACCTGTAGGTGCCTCTGTAGTAGATAAGAAGAATTAAAATCAACTTTCATTGCTATTAGAAAAATTCACAATCACGTGTAAAATCCTGGGTTTTCCCCAAAGAGAAAAAGCAAGGATTGAGCGTGTGCTTAAAGAAAAGTCGAAACTGGATTTCGGTAAGTAGATGTTAAATTGATTTCTGACCAATAAAGCGAATTGCAAGACCATAAAGACTTTCACAACTTGTGCTAAAAATGTACCGATTACAAAAGGCCTCAGCTGAAGCGTCAGCTGACAGTCAGATGGGAGCAGCAGAGACAACCAGCTGGCCAAGAGAAATTTCATGACCTTATTGTCCTCCTTCTTCTTCTTTTCTCATGAACTGATTCCTTTACTTTCTTCTTTCTCTATTTAAAGACATTCTACAAACAAACGCTAATCCATACATACATACGCATAAACTTTGCAATATTTACTACTTTGAACATTTCTTAACACTTCATAACTTTCATTGAACATTAATTTTCACCACAATTCATGTTCTCCATTTCATTAATAAAATCTCTATTTTAACATTAAATATGTACATTTTTATTTTTACACTATTCCACACAATCCCACATTACAACCCGCCAACAACCAACGTTCTGATGAAAAACCTTCTGATAGTTCTGATAATTTTTCTGGACCAAACTCTAAGCTGTAGGAGTACGGTTACATGTTCACACACACGAATTCGAAGAGACATTAACCATCTCTCCTTATAACTATACCATCAAAATGGATCAGTCAATCAGTAAAGTGCCAGCCGTGATACACACTTAGGCGATCATGTCTCAAAAGGACATGCCTGACTGGGCATAAGATTATCCCACAGTAGTTTGCCATTCCATTTTTGTGGTAGACTAGTTGCCAGCCAAGACCATAGAACCCAATCTGTCCTGTTATTTGACCCATAACTGAACAGAAGAGACAGATTAATACCTTCCCTAAGTGGTATTTGCATGAGTGAATGTAAGGAATTTAATTGGAATTCAAATTCGGCTCCCGATTTCTCATCCTGAACTGATATTCACTGCCCCACAATGAACTTTTTTAATAATAAATTTTAAGGCAATTGTGAAACAAATAGTTATAACAACAAACAAATAAGTGAATTTCAACAAATATACATGTAGAGCTGATAGAAGATTATGTAAAAAAACAAGCAATGTTTGATGAATTCCAGAAATTGTTGTTTTACAAAGCTCACATGCGTGAGGTAAACATATGTAACGTGACAAATTAAGACTTGTCTTACTTAAACTGTATTTTCGTAAGGTTTTTGCTGAAATTTGGATTTGAAAACATATTGTCCTGTTTGAAGGTTCAAGATGTAATTTAATTGAATAGTTGAGTGAATGTTCTGAATGATGAAAACTTTATGAAAAGATATTCTGTATGAGGAAAGTTTGCTGAAGAATATACTTTATGATTTATAGTTGATTTCAGCTTGGCAGTTTGAGTGAGTGAGTGAATTCTTGTACTCATTGCCATGATTGAAGTTGAACGGTCAATAGATGATTAGATGATAGTAGAAATTGCTTCATGTATGATTTCCGTGTTTTTTGCTGTTGTTCGAAGCTTGTAGTTACGTGATTCTGTTAGTGTTTGGATACTCATGATATTTATTGAACATCATAGTACAACACAGTACAAGGCTTCAAAATGGGGAGGATGGCTGCTCATCATCTATCCTAAAACTTTAACTTGGTTATTCACAACTGTTGACTCTAGTACACTACAATAATTCTTTCACCAAAATACAACATTCTTATTTCCCATTGTTACTCTATCTACCCTAATACTTCAGATGATCTATGAAGTCCTAACAATATCTCTTATGTACAATTTTATGTGATGGGTCAGGCAGAAAAATAACAACTTTTCAAAATTTCCTAATGAATATATACAATGACAAGTAATAATATTCACAAGAAAACTAAACAAAATCATGTTAATAATAAAGCCTCTAACAGCTTAAATGTGACAGAACATAAGTTAACTGGACAAAATTACTGCATGACTTTAAAAGTAAAATACACTCATTTGATCCAAAGCATACACACATTCACTCACACATCTAAACACAACAAACATAAAGAAAAAGTTAAGCACCCAAAAAACAAAAAATGCCATGCATCCACCACAGAGCTGACATTCCTGGTCACCTAACTGGGAAGGGGAATGGGGATTAAACCAAAGACAAAGGGGACAGAAAAAAAGGGGCCAATGAGCATTTATCACCCAGCTAACCTAATGTAAAAAAATAAAACCAAATAACGTCTATAACAACTCAATAGGGGAGAAGCTGCCCATGTTCCCTCCAGCACACCCAATATTCTGGTGCTTCTTGAAAAGCAAGAAGGCCATTTCCACCCTAGCTGTTGCCATCTCCACTATCACAGGATTTGATTGCCTCGATCAATTTTTTTTCAACTGCTGTTTGTGCTGCTAAACTAGCTACATTGGAGCTTACTTAATATAATCAGCAGAACAACATAATTTCACCTTTAGGGAAGCCCACCACTTTTCTCAACCACAGCCCCCATCAATTTTCATTATAGTGTTAGAAGAAATATGGTCCCAGAAATCATGTACATCAAATAATTAGTATGCTTTAATTTCTATTGGCCAAATTAACGAACCTTATGCTTATTTAAGTTTACATGAACCCAGATGAGCTTATGATTCAGGTAAACTATCAGATAAACAGTTGAATAATCTATGCCCAACATTAACTCTATTAACTAGGACTAATCGACAGCTAGCATGCACCACCAACTCTGAGCTGCCACTATTAGTCTAAATCTACAGCTAACTCCCAAGGGTGTTCATTTCGATACTTATTGACAAGACTATTTCCTGTTGATAAAGTCCCGAAATGGCTGCATATCTGAGTTATACCTGACCTTTCTTATACAATCGTTCTCAGGGTCAAAGACGGCATTCTAGTCCTGAGCAAAGACCACCCGACAAGATGTCTCTAAGAACGACCTGACCTGCCGAAACAAAAACAGGATGCTCCGCATGGCCATTGGGCATGAACTCAATGAGACAAAAAGTTTTATCCTTAATATCCAGCACAAATCCTGCCTGCCGGATTCAGAAGACAAGTGCACACGCTGCCCTCAAAGACTTGCTCACTAGCCAGGAAACGCCTCCAGAGTGTCTATCAAACCATACCGACAGATGAAACCCCTAGACAGAATGCCTTCTATAGTCGCTAGTTAAAAACTGGTCTCTTGTAAGCAACATATACATTCACACCAAAGTGCTGAAAATCGCGAGTGACCCTCACCTCCTTTGGAGACTCCATCCTCAGTCCCAAGATCCCAAGGAAAGCTAAGTTTTAGCCCCCTATAGAGGAAGAGGGAACCAAAACTAGGACCCGCACTGAACAAAATGTTTTTCACTTCCATTAGAACTCTTCTGCTTTCTAGTATGGCGAATGGTGTATTGGACAGACTTAATGGTCTCATTGGCCATGCCCCATGTCTGCCATGCTCCCAACCCAGTTAAGAGTCTCTGGGCCTTCGGGAAGTTTGATGGCACCTATGTCTTAATCAGCGAATTTCTTCATACTTTAAAAAGCTTTCAGATTTTGATGTGAATGCTGTAATTCTTGCTCACCTACCTGGGCCGGAGAACACGGCAGACATCCTCCCCTTGCCTATGAGGCAATTTAGGGGGCTTTTTCCCCTCCTATCTTTGTCCTTAGATTTGGGGCTTCTTGTCTTTTGTTGGGTGGTGGCATTTGTTTCTTGGGAGAGGACATGGAGAGGACATGTAGAATTATTCATTGGATTAGGGTCTCTATGATGAGTGGTAGGGTTTTTGGGAATGGGCTGTGAAGAATGTGACTTTTTAAGCATAATGATTTTTTCTTTCCAAGGAGGACAGGGCAGAGACCGAGGGGGGAGAGACAGGTTTTTAATTCCTTTTCCAGTAACTTGATCCTCTCAGTCCCCTCATATTCCGGATTGTATTTTTTCAATAAATCCTCAAAGTAGTTAGTTTTCCATGCTGGAGAATTGCCCTTCACACTGGAGAGTGCTGGAGGTTTCAGGAGACCAAGGTCCTGCTGCTTGGACATCTCTTTCTCTGACCCTGCTAACAAACAGCCATTCCTAGGGGAGGCTGCACTTTCAGCTGGCGAAGTTTTACAGGGAAATGTGGGCAGATCTTTCACTTCAGCTGGGGGTACTACCACTCCAGTCCTGACCCTGGCATGCCCACTACAGGTGAGATGGATTCTAAAGAAACAGCCACAGGGGGGATTTTGATCAACAGGGTCCTGACGTCCAGAGGCCTTATTCACTGAGCAGAAGGAGGAGAGGTAACCAGTCTCTCCACACCTCCAGCAATTCAGTTTCTTTTCTAATAATATAAATTTCACTCGACTTCTCTCAACACACACCTCACCTCATATTTTTGTACATGTTATGAATATAAATATTGTTTTGTTGTTACCAAAAACCAATTTTCTTCATTCATTAGTTTGTTTGTGTGTTTGTTGTTAATCACCAAAGCTATAAACCCAAATGTGGATTATAAACCGTATTCCACTACATTATATATATATATATTTTTCTAAACATATAATGTTAAATACAGAGACAATGAATGAGCTGTGATACAGTGAAACAGGTTTGTATGTGGATGACTAATATATATATATATATATATATATATATATGTTGGTAACAACAAACAATATTTATATATATATATATATATATATATATATATATGATAAAATGTACCCGATAGACATTATTATATATATATAGTGTCTGCCATAAGTAATTATTTATTTTCTTTTGTTTTGTAATGTAGTTGATACTTATGTATTTTTATTTCATGTGTTATTCTGCTGTCAGGTGACACCCATGGAGCAATCTTAAATGATGAAATGATGAAATGGCCCATGGATAGAAATGGACTATTTAATCAAGAATAGTAGCATTCGAGGCATAATATTCAGACTGATTACTTCGGCGACTATTGCTAAATCTTTCTGTGTTGTAAGTTCTGTCTTTGTAACTATTGCACTGTTCTGTGTATATCTGTTTGGCACTGATATTACACTGAATATTACTTCAGTAAACTTTTGCTGTACACTGTATCCATCTTAGTGATACAACACATTTGAAAGCTGAAATCATATATTTTCATTTGATATACATTTTGTTTCATTGTCATTTTATTTCAGATATACATTATGCCTATACAATTAGCAAAAGAGCAAAAGATTGCAGTTTCAAAGTGGTTCTGATTTGTTTGCCAGATTTGACCCCTACTGAATTTTTCCTTGTAGGTGGTCCAGCAGTTGCCCATAGCATTGCTGAACTTTCTAAAGAAGAAATCTGAGCTGCCATTGCTTCGAAGTGCCATTGGAGCTGTGTGTCAAAGTATGCTGCTCAGTCCCTGAAAGATTAACAAAGCATGGAGCTCTGTGTACAGCACACAAAGCTTTAGCTAAACATCATGTTTTATGTTGCAAAAACTTAAGTGTATCCTTTCTCTAATATTGCAGAAGTGGCTATTTTTTCTATGTTACATTTATTATGTTGAAATAAAATTATAGATATTTATGGTGAACCCTTTAGTACCACCAATTAAAAAAACAGCACAGTATGAAGAAAAGGCCCTAAATTTAATAAAAACAAAGTTTTTCAATCAAAATGTCTATGTTATTATTAAGAGGAAAGATCAAATTATTTTTACATTATTTTTTAAATCTTTTCTAACATGTTTAAAATTTTGGTAAAACATCTGTTTTAATTTTCATTTGCTAGTAACCAAATCATTACAAGAGTTTACAATGGAAATGTAATAATACATTACCTGGGTTTTTTTTTCTGTAAAAAACACATTGAGTTTGGTAAATTCTTGCAAAAATCAAATAATTGTCAGATTTTAATGAAATTTTCTGGACTTATTTACAAATGAATGAAATTATTTTTGAAATTATTATTTTTTAAAATCTTGGTAAAATAATTTTTTTACATCCGACATAATCACCAGTAAACTTTGTGAAATTTTAAGAAATAAATCTTGTTGCTAAAACTGGTTTTTATTAGTTAAATGCAGAATACACTGGGGAATTTGAATCATTTATTATTTTTTCAAACATTTTCACGTTCCTGAAAATCTGCTCCTACAGTAAAATAAAAATGTAATAAAACTCTCTGACATTATTTAATTTGATAAGCTTTTAATTGCTTTAATAAATAACATATAAGGACATCATAGACCGAAGAAAAAAATTTTTTTTCAAATAATCATGAAATTTTAAAAGAATTGTTTTCACTTTTTAAATTATTATAATTTAGAAAGTTTCAAAAATATTTGAAAATACTTCAAAGATTAGTTTATTAACTTAAGAAGACTATATTAAATAATTGAAAATTGAAAAGTTGACCCTACAAACTGTTGTACCTTTGCATTTTTTAAATAATTTAACAGTTTTTCAGATATTTGAATTTTTTTTTGTGTGGTAATCTTGTGGCATGTTAAAAGGTTATGTGTTTCACTGTTTCTTCTCTCCTTATAGGAAAAAAATTTACACAACTTATTAATTTTTTTTAAGTTAGACACTTATCATATCTCGGACCCTCTGCTGTCATCATGTAAATTATACAGGAAAGCAATCAGAAAGATCAACATGCTCTGTTTAAGAAATAGTTTTATTCTAAATTTACTGCTATAAATAAGTTATAGGCACCGCTCACTCATTTTCAATATCTAAATTTTAGATTGCTTTTCCTTACAAATAAAAAGTTTTCTTGAAAATTTTATATTAATTTTAATTGAAAGTTAATGATTAAATTTACTATTTCAGCAAAACAAAATATGATGGTGTACCCTCAAACAGAAATTATACTGATTAAATTCCAAAGTTTTGAGATTAAAAAAAAATTTTCAATTTTTCAGCCATTTTTAAACGATTGACAGATTTGTAAAATGTTAATTTTCGGTTTTGAAATTCTTGCAAAAATAAAATACACATCTGCGACATGATTTTTAGAACATTAACAAGTTTAATGTTAATCTGATTTTACACAAGTATTACTTATTTTATTTACAACATGTAAAATTTAGAATAAAACTATTTTTGACCTTTCTAACCTATCCACCGAAATTGTAAATGAGTTGACAGATCGAAATAAGATAAGTGTGTTGCTATCAAAAGTGCCATAATTGTACAATTT
Source organism: Ascarosepion bandense (assembly GCA_037127315.1). Taxonomy (NCBI): domain Eukaryota; kingdom Metazoa; phylum Mollusca; class Cephalopoda; order Sepiida; family Sepiidae; genus Ascarosepion; species Ascarosepion bandense. The sequence continues at coordinate 19,871 of JBBBDQ010009281.1, forward strand.
TTATTTATTCAGAAAAAGGGAGTAACCCTGAACAACTAACCTTTTAATTTATGCATAAAAATTACCATGCAAAAGAAAAATTCAAATGCACATACACACAGAAAAAAAATTGAAATTTATTTTTAAAAAATACTATACAAATGATTTACCTCCACTCATTTTTGACAACTAACTTATAAATCTAACTTTTAAAATAAGAAAGTTTTCTTGAAACTTACTTTAGTTTTAATTGAAAGCTAAATGATTCAATTTTCTATTTACAGTAAACAACATAGTCTGTCTGGTCTATTTCCCAGAAAGTGAAATAGTCTGGTCAAACAAAGGTATTGATTGAAATGTAAAATTTTGAGATTAAAAAAAAATTGTTCAATTTCTCCACCATTTTTGAGTGATCAACACATTTGTAAACAAAAGTTAATTTTCAATTTTAAAAATCTTACAAAAATGAACATATCTGTAGTATGTTTATTTTAATGAGTTTACATAATATATTGTTGGATAAACGGTGAGTTGCCATCTTTATTTTTTTTTTTTAATTTTATGCTGATACTGTAGTGGAACTAGTTTAAATGTTCTGTTGAAACAAACTAACCCACTACAATCATTACTTTATCAAATGGTGAAGACAAAAAACAACAAGCACAAAATTGTATGTTAAACTAGTTTATAACTTTTATTCATGGTTATCAATTTCTAGTGAAATTGCTAATTTGTTGTGTACATCAGAAAATGTCTGAAGATGTATTACGTTAAAGATCTTGAGTGTTAAAAGATAATTGTGTAAATATTTGAACTTTAAAAAGGTGCATGAATGTTCAGCAAGGAAAATCAATAAAAAGAAAAGTTCTCTCAACTTACAGTTTCTTGAGTGAGTTTTGGATTCTCATTTTGCTTGATGAGTTGATATCGCAATGTAAGTGATTAAGACGTTGGCAAGAGATTGTAAGCCAGCTTAATTCGATATTAATAAAATATTAACTTTAGGCTAAGGAGTTGAGTGTTATAAAAGAATGACATGACAAGTTTGTTTTCATTTTGCTGACAACAATTAAGTGAACAGGAAAGTGAAGTGAGTACAAAATAAGAATAACTTTCTTTTCTTTTACTGTTTGCAACCATGAGCCACCGTGAAAATCAATTCTTCGACCATTAGAGAAAAGAATTGTCTCTTTGTTAGTTGAGAAAATATCAAGTAAACTTTTGTGAGCAAGTGTGAAATTCAATTTTGAGGTATAGAAAAAGATTTGCCTTTGGCCAAGAAAAACATCAACAAATTTCACAAGCAAGTGTGTGAAAAAAAATATTTATTAAATCTTAAATTTAAAGGAAAATAATTTGCAGAAAACAACAAATTGAACCTTCAATTACCCATGTCATGTTTCTTCCTGCTCAAAATGAAGCCATTAGGAGCTAACCACATTATTCAAGTTGGCTATTTATACATGGTTTCCAAATAATAAACAGAGGAGGAAAGCAGCACCAGACAGTCCATGCTGAAACACAATGTAGCCAGAAATAATTCATACTTCATTTCTTTTCTTGCACTGTTTTCTTTCTCTCCTCCTTCCTTTCCACCTACCTGCTGTACACAAAAAATTCAATTTTTTAAAATAAGAAAGTTTTCTTGAAACTTTCATTTTAGTTTTAATTGAAAATAAAATGATTCAATTTTCTATTTACAGTAAACAATATGTCTGGTCTGGTCTATTTCAGAAAGTGAAATAGTCTGTCAAACAGTAAGTATATTGATTGGAATGTAAAATTTTGAGATTAAAAAATTGTTCAATTTCTGACCATTTTTGAGTGATCAACACATTTGTAAACAAAAGTTAATTCTCAATTTTAAAAACTATAAAAATGAAATATACATCTGTAGCATGTTTATTTTAAAAATTAATAAAATGTAAAGTTGAATTAATCTGAAAAATTACACAATATTTGTAACCAATTTCCAATTAGTAATAATCTTTTCAGTCATTATGTAACCTGTCAGCCTCATGTCTACAAGAATTGGAAATATTTTAAAAATATTTTTGAAACTTTTATTAATTATTATAATAAAAAAACAAATATGAAAACAATTCTTTTAAAATTTCATAATTCATCAAAAAAATTTTTTTTTCTTCAGACTATATTGTTTGACATTTATAAAGCAATTAAAAGAGCTTAAATGTTTCCAGTATAACCCGGATATGAGAGAAACCCGGATATAAGACATATTGTCATCAGTCCAAATCAGAGCCTGTGGTAATGTATATAAATAGACAAAACCCGGATATAAGAGAACTTGTATATGGTCCCGGTAACTCTT